>JAREYC010000001.1:40802500-40820000 GCA_030015325.1 Cryptoblepharus egeriae | reverse complement strand
GAGCCAATACGATCTGGCGTCGCAGAGCTGGGCTAAGGACAGGAGCTCACCCTGTCTTGTGGGGCTGACCCGGGTCTCGAACCCTGGCCTGCTAGTTAACAGGCACAGTGTCTTAGCCATTTGCGCCACCCACAGCCCATGAAATACTAACCTGAGCAGAATACTGTCAGAATACATTTACTTCTTCTTTTTGTGCAATGTAGGGGAGAACATGGAGGAGAATTGTGGGGTGGGGAATGTGTGTTCAACAGTATGAGTCAAAAATACCCCAGGGTAAATTCTGGGGAGGGGAGCAAACATACATATTTGAAGATATGATCCATATTTCATAGATATTTGAAGGAGAGCAATCATATATTTGAAGAACAGTAATTCTATATTTGTACTCAAATGGGTTGAAGCTATTTATAGGGCATCATTGCCACATAGCAGTACCAGTGCCACAAATCTGACCAAATTCTTACATTTTGGTGATTTTTTTTAGAAAAACCTCCTATAACACATAACAAAGAATGGTCTCAGTTGGGAACTGTGGCATCACTAGGGTGGTGTGGTCCACACTGAGTGAAGATCGGATGCACCCTGGGGGGGGGGGGGGTGATGCACACTGAAGGACATAAAAGTTGCAACATTGTGATGGAGTGTCAAACCCCATCATGTCATATAATGTTGGATTTGTATTGAAAAGCAGAATCTAGTGCAAAAATCCGTTTTGAAATAGCACCTTCCTATCAAAGGTTATGGTCAAAAAAACTAAAAAACTAAAATATGCACTGAACTCTATAGAAAGTGAAAGTGACCCATATCGCTGCTTTACTCTTGAGTAGGCAAACATGACATAGCTCATTGGAAAAGGCAGGCTGAGAGGAATCTAACGACACCAGAATTGTGTCCACGTAGCCCCCACAAATCACCCCAAAAGGAGGTGCCTGATGATTGTATTGAAATTCATTGAAAATGGATGTGAACTGCAAAGCTGTGTTTACTGGTGTGTAAGCAGGGATGCCTTGGCTGGAGTGGAAGGTCAGTCCATGAGAGTACAAGATTTCCAAAATGGTCTTGATCAGGGATGTTACTAGGGCATTAGAAAGGAGGCACCCTTCAAGGGGGTGGCAGCCCTTATGACCTAAATGGCAAAAATCATGGTTTATAGAAATAATCCCATCAAGTTATACACCTCTGAATGTGTAATTCACAGCAGAATGCAGTGAAACAAATCACTTTGAAATATCTTTATTCTATTAAAATGTATGGCTAAAAAAACCAGTGGAGGCAGGGCAATGGCACATAACTACACCTACCATGCATATTGTTGCCCTGCCCAATGTAAGGGGGTGACGCAGTGGCCTCCTGCATCTGGTGACACAAACCCTAGTGATTCCCCTGGTTGGGAAAGTACTTAAGCCTGTGCATAAGTCTGTTTCTCAGTAGGATTTATGCAAGTGTTAAAGTGCTGTCCTATATAGTGGGTTCTTAAGAGCTGGGGCTTATGCTTTAGCTTGCTCCCAAATCTCCTGTTCTTAATTGCACATGAAAATGGGACTTGATCTTGCAAAGTGGGCTTTCTTGCTTGAAGTACAGTAAATACATACTTCAATCTTGGTTAAAAGCAGACTACGGGTATTTAAATTACCTGTGTTGAAACTACAGCACTTTCTCTGACATTCTAAATTTTTTTAAAAAAAAACCTGACGGGTAACTCATAAAATAAGATTCTCTAGAGAATGTGCATGTGATCCCTTTACAACACAAGGCCAGCACTTTGGATGTTAGGCTGCACAATCTCTGGTGACCTGTGGGAATATACAGGTATTAAACAAGCTACAGGATATGGCTTTGCCATAACTCTCCGAATGAGTCTATATTACTGTATCAGACTGATGTGAACTCTCGTAGGTGATAATCTCAGAACAAACACACATAGATGCAGTTAAATTTAATCAAGGGTCAAGTGTTCTGGTAATCTGTCCCATCAATTAAAACCATACTGGGAAAAAAATATCCACATGTTTAATTTAGACTGTTTTCTCTTTTAAAAAGTGAACATAAATAACTATATTTTACACAAAGCAGTAAAAAGGACATTAGTCTCATACAATACTGGGATTATCAGAAGTCCTTGGAGATTTCTCCCTTTTTGCAACCCATGCCTTCCTTCTGTCCTTCTGTACCTTGTCAGTCTGTGCTTCTTCTATACAGCTGACCAGTGAGTCAATGGCTCACCTTTCAGAGATGAGAGATCTTGGGAGATGAAAAGAAGGCAAATACGTCATGGATAATCTAAATTTTTGATAAACTGGGACTGTTTCCACATGCGTGCTAATATGGGTTTCCAATACCGTCACCTTAAAGTGATGCACCTGGTGGCCCAATCTCATTTAAATAAGTCCTGTTACAGAGGCGTGTTAAGCACACCACCATAATGCACTTTGGAGCCACTGGTGCAAAGAAGTTCCACACGTCCACCAGTGTATCCTGGGCACACACTGAAGCAGATATAGTGGCCCTGGGCATGGGCAGATTAGGGGAAGATTGGGCTAGGCAGGGGGTGGTTCAGGATGGGAAAGATCTCAGTGGCAGCAGCACATGCCAACACCCCCTTCCCAGCCTGGGCTCACCCTGACTTATGTTGGACTTATGGGCAGCATAGTATAAAATGGTGGGAAATCAGAACTTTTAAAGCTCAGATTATAGGGCTGACCTAAATGGTCTACAAGTCTTCAAGCACTTGTTCTTGCTGTACATGCAACACTGAAATCTTTCCCAAGAAATGAGTAACTACATAGTAAAGAGTTAACTACAACTGCTCAGACAAGGGGCCTAACTAAGTGACAGAGGATAATCTTTAAGGTTAGCCAGGTTCGATCCCTGGTATTGGTGATCCACTGGTGAATGTTAGGTACTGTTGTTGGAAAAGAAATTTTGTTTTGAACCCTGAATACTTGCTATCATTTACAGTAGACTAATGACCAAATCATATCCAGGGCCAGCCTGTGTGGTGCAGAGATGCTGATACTGCTGTTTTGCTAGTATAGATCTAATAGTGCAAAGGGGCCATAGAGGGTGTGGGACCTTGCGGATGTCACGGCTGCAAAAATCCAATCCCAGCCTGACTTCGTCCCTTCCCCAATTCCACCTCCCCATTGCCAAAGAAATTGCACAGATAGGAAGTATGAGGCCACTACCATGATGTTACTTACTAGCTGCCATGCAATTGGGAATCGTTTTCAGAACATTGGAGCAGTTGCGATGGTGGCAGCCCACACAATATGAGACTGAAGCAATACGGTTGGACAAACTGTGTGGATAGGATTGGGCTGTGAAACGGCTTATACTGAATGGTATTGGGCTGCAATCCTATGGATACTTACTTGGAAGTTAGTTCCATTAAACTCATGAGTTCTTACGTGTGATTAGCCAAACAGGATTGGGCTGATAAGTGTAAGTTCAGCTTTTTGTTGTCATGTGGTTTATTAAAGTCTCTGAACTTAATCAAGTCAACCAGGCCTGGTTCATATAAGCTGAAATTCTCCCATACGGAAGTCTTTTGATTAGGCATAGAGTTGACAGGTCTGGACAAAGTCTAAGTGATATTACAATTTGTGGCAGGGGGCAGGCATCCTTGGTGAGTAGGGAGTAGGTTGTGGAAGTTATGCCAGATCTAAGTCCCATTCCCTTGGTAGTGCCTATCTTGCAAGGGGTACATCCCAAACTTGCAGTCCCAAACTTGCAAGGGGTACATCCCAAACTTGCAAGGGATACGACCAATTGGCCTGCCTGTTCCTGTGCAAGTTAGGATTGCACTGTGAATTTATTTGACTAGAAAAAGGCAACGACAGGTGCTTTATTGATTTTTCCCCTCATCAAATATTTCCGCTCAAACACTTATAGTTATTAAGTAAACTTTTGCGTTATTTATGCATCACATAAAATTAGCATGGCACCATGCACTCTTGATTTGATGTTTCAGTTTTTTGAACTAGTTTTCAAATAAATCTGATAGATCAGATCATAATCTGTTTAGGGCATCAAAAAATATTCTGGCACATTTTCTAATTTAGAAATTTTTTTGGAAAATCTCTCCTGCATATCAACTCTTTTTCCTACTGAATGTATCAGACACAAAGAAAGCCTTAGATGTGAGACCAATTGATCTCAAACAGATTTATTTACAAAGTGTAGTAGTTTAGGATCTAGCAGCAAAATTCTATAGAAATAGTGCAATCCTACCCTAGTCTGGCACAACTCATTGGTCTTCCTGTTCCTGTGGTGATACAGGGAGGAAAGTGCATGTCGGTGCACTGGCCTAACCCTCCTCCAGGTCAGCACTACATTTGCCTCGGGTCTTGGGGATGGCCTAATTGTAGTTTAGGATTGCAGTCTAACAGGACAATCCAGAGCAACTAATCTGTCCACATAAGAGCCCTTAGGTTGCCCTATCTAACACTAGGTTGGAGCAACTGCAAGATGCTCCAGCCCAGTTACTCTGAAGGAGGCTTAGGGCAGAGCAAGGCAAGATAGGGTGCCCTGAGAGAGGTGGAGCTGCTCTGCCCTAACTGGGGCAGCCTAAGCAGCTCAGGAGAGGCAAGTTGAGGGCATGTTTAGCATTGCCTAGGGCAGAGCAGTTACTCTGTATCCAAAGCCTGTTTCCAAGGCAGAAATGCCCTCTTCCAGCCCTCAGAGTTATACCACCTCAGGAGCAGGTATAGTAATGAGTAGACCCATAGGGGTCCATGATAAGGCCCGAGTAAGAATGCCAGTGTTGACCAAAAATCTGAGTTCTTGGCCAGCCTAGCTGCAACCTCTGCCTCTCAACCTCAGGATATGGAACAAACTACGGCTGCCCACAAACCTCAGGATACAGCAGGCCACTCCAAGAAGCCCCTTGTATTCACTGTAGAATGTACTGGCATCTCCTCAGGGACTCCTTATAAGGCAGGCACCCAGTGGCGTCACCAGACTGGTGCGGCTGGTGTGGGCTGCATTGGGTGATGCGCTCCGTATGGGGTGATGTGCCGGAGGAGTTTGACTGTCCTTTGGCAGGCCCCGGGCGTCAGCACCCCCATTCAGGCCTGCTCCAAGGCGGAGCAGCAGCCAGAAGCTGCCACTTGTCTGAGGAGCTGGCCTGAACGGCCATCTGAGATGCACTGCGCAGAAACACACTGAGCATGCCGAACAGCTTCAGAGGAGACTTCCTTAGAGCAGAGAAAGTCCGCGCCTCTGCACAGCCATTCGGCCTCACTCAGGAGGCGGAGCGGCAGCCGAATGGCTTCAGAAAGAGTACTGCACAGGCACCAACTCTGACGCCTGCACAGTCTCCCCCGAAGCCAAAAGGCTTCAGAAAAGTACTGCACAGGTGTCAGAGATGGTGCCTGCGCAGTACTCTTTCTGAAGCCAGTTGGCTTCAGAAACAACTGCGCAGGCGCCAACTTTGGTGACTGTGCAGTCCAGGTGGGGGGGGGGGGCGCATCTCAGGGATGACGCACAGACTTCCGCACCAGGTGATGTGCAGAGTCATGTCACCACTGTAGGCACCACAGCTGTTCCTTGTTCAGTGTGATCTGAGGGGTGTCTCCTCAGGAGCAAGTCTTCCCCTTGTGTCAATTACTTAGCATGCTCTGGAGCAGTTAGGGCAGCCCAGGCTTCCTGACTCTCTGGATTCAGCATAACTTTCTGCTCTGGATACAGAATAGTTAGGAGAGTGCAGTTAGGTCAGAGCAGGCTGAATTAGCTCTGGATTGTGTCCTTAGGCTCTCAAAAGTCACTTTACCAACTTAAGGTGTTGCAAAATTGCTATAAAGCATGTTTGTGACACCTAATAAGTAGGGTAAGTTGGAGCAGGGAGGCATTACAGGGCAGGAGGAGAATGGATAGAAGAAGATCCTGGGGTGGGAGGATAGGAAATAGGAAGTGGGGCTGGCATTCAGCAGTTCTTCCAGATCCAAGCCCTATTCCCCAGGTGGCATGAAGCAGTCTCAGGCTGATTGGTTCTGCATGACTGTCAGCAACCTCTAGAGATGGTTCAGGTCCAAGTAGACCCATTTTGATTGCTGCTGTACCTGGAGGAAGGGGGAATGTTCCTCCTTTCCATGTGGTAATGCAGCAGCAGCCCTGAATTTGTGCTAGACACAGAACAAGCCCATATGGTTTGCATAGGGGTAGGTAACCTCCGGCACAGGTGCTGAGCCAGGCACACCAAAGTACCCCAGCAGACACAGGCAGGAATGCTGCTGCCTGTCACCATCACCGGTGCCTAGAATGGTAACATTTCTCTTCCCCTCACCCTGCTCTGTCACTGTCAGAATGGAAGGCTGTGGGGCAGACATCCTGCACCCATCCAGTCTTCATTTTGCAGGAGAGCAGATGTGTGGCTTGGATGGGTGTGTGACCAGGTTGGGGGAACAGTGGACAAAGGCCAGCCTCATTCCCTATGGTGTCTCCTTCGGCAGTCCTGAGCAGCAGGCCTGGAGGAACCAAAGACAAGGCAGGTGGGTGTAGGCATAGGAAGGCAAAACTGGGTGTAGGGGCAGTTTTGGCACTCTCTGGGGACTGCCAGGCCTGGAGGCACCAAAGACAGGCCAGGGGGTGAAGGGGCAGTATTGGCACTTCCTGCTGCCCCAGCAGCCAGAGCCTTGTATGGGATGAAAGAACACTTTGCTGCTCTGCCCATTCAAGCTCACTATTCAAGCCCCATTCATGTGCCTCACTACTACATGTACCCCTTTGCAAAAGGCATGACAAAAATAGGATCCAGCTGTTCTTCAGCTTTTCCAGCTCTCACAGCAGCATAGGGGAAAGGGATGGAGTAGCACCTGGGGGGGGGGGGGGGGGCAGCAGCTGAAGCCATGTGCTGGCTGGAGGACAAAAATGCCCCAAGTGGTGGTCTCTGCATGCACATATATAACTTTAGTATCATATCAGCGTACAGAATAACATTGTAACATGAGTTCAGCACCATAACTTTGAAAGGTTGCTGACTCCTGGTCTAGCATAAGTTAGGATTGCATTGCCTATGATATTGAAGGAGAATTGATTCATGATTCGGAGGTGTGGACAGTATTCCAATGAGGACAGGGCTGTTCTTGCTGCACAGTTCTTCTTACCAACAGCTCATTCTCTAAAACCACATATTTCAAAGCCTGTCCAAATTAAAGCTGCCAAGCAAGCTTAAAAGACTGACATTCAATTTTTGAAGCAAAATGTCACAATCATATGCAGTCAGATTTTGAATTTGAAATTCCTCATTGTAAATATCTCAAAAAATTTAGCAGCTTTAAAAAGTATTTATGCCCAGATGTTCTCTGACAAAAATGTTCCTTGAAAGGTGGAACTTAAGCATTGCATGCCAAGTGTGATGACATCCTGCCAGTTGGCCAGCTTTGTCCCATTCCTGGAATTCTGCTGCAACCTATTTGGATTCCAGGTTAGTCCTACCACGAAGGTGATAAACAATGAAACCTCCAGACAACCAACCAGTTCAGTTCCTGAATTATAGTATATCAGTGGCTGCTGCTTCAAAGTAGCATTTACAAGAAACAGAGCATAATGCAAAGTACAAGGATTCTTTCAAAACATACCCAAAATACAAAAACTTCATTCATTTTGACACATGCAATTTGATGCTTTTCATGTAGGTTTGTACTATCAACACCCTCGCAAAGTATCTGTAGCATCTTGCAAGTATCTTCAATTTGCATAAACATACCTCAAATATTTATAGATTGGTAGATATAAATGTGCATTTAAAGATGACTACCAAAGTGCATTACAATGGAAAGCTCTTACACATCTCCCAATTAATTCAAATAATTGCACATCGGCTTATTAAATTACACATTAGATAGATAAAATATGGCTTACCGTCAGTTGCAAGCATTAAAATACTTTTAGAGAGAAGTGTTACTGCCAAGTAGTCAGTAATAACGAGGGCGGAGTTGAAACACTGCCTTAAGATCTAAGACCGTAGAACAAGTAATATGAAAATGGGTATTACAGACATGTGCACACTTTTAAACAGCCTTTCTACCCATGTCAAATATTTCAGCATGCTTCCCATTACTTGGAAGGCAGAAATCAGCACACTCATTTTATACAGTTCACAACCGAAGTTCACGGTCTGATGGTAAAAAAGAAAGTCAAATGAACAAGCCACTTCCATGAGATCTGGAAGAATGATTGGCCAACATTTTTTTTTTTTTTTGGTGAGGAAAAAAATGAGGTTTTTACAAAAAGACGTAATAATCTCGTATATTTGTTACCCTGAAAAAATTTCACGTCCAAAAATGAAACATTCAAAATTTGGGTCATACTAGAAATGTTGCTTGATTGAGAAGAGGAAGAGGTTATATTCAGTATCTAAAGATCCTGAAAGACCATGACAAGGGTGGTTGCAAGTTATTTCAGTGCAACTCCTTGTGCTGAAACCAATTTCTTTTCAATGGGTTCCTTTGTGCTCAGGAGCAACTGGAAGAAGGATGGTGAGGTATGAAAAGATGGGAACAGAAGACTTGAAAAGTCTCAGTATGTGTGTGGAATTCTGAGCATAATCTACTGCAGTGGTATTCAAAGTGGGGATCAGGACCTCCTTGGGTGATACAAACTGAGGGCAATAGGGTCGCAAGAGGGTGGGATCCACCATCTTAGAAACTAGCACTGGGCTTTCCTGGGCGTAAGTCTCACTGAACACAATGGGACTTACTTCCAAGTAGACATGGAGGAGCATCCCAGTAAATTTGACAGGGGGGTCTCAGACATTTTAAGTTTGAAAGGGGTCCTGGGCTGATATGGTTGAATACCACTGATTTATTGGATCCTGGCTCACATTTGCTGGCCAGTTTTGGCCAGTTTGCAGTGGTTTGATTCTGTCACATTGCTTCTTCGGCAGTCAGTGACTTTGCTAGGGGGCATTGGCCCCTGCCCTGTCCCTGTGCCTTGGAGAGGGAGCTTGTGGCCTCCCACTGTGCTAAGGCTTGGCCTAGCCCAACTGCTGCCTCTTGTCACCATCTATCCAGGTCTCTAGGCAAGTAGCATGTTTTCTGGACCTACTGGTTTCATCTGAAGGCCCTTCCCCAGCCTGCACACTTCCTTCCAGCCAGTGATGGGATTCAAAGAAATTAACCACCGGTTCTCTGCCCATCTGGCAGCCACTGTTAAATGGCTATTTTTAAACTTTATATGTCCTAACTCTCATTAACAACCATTTCTATAGAGTAGGTGCGAACCTGCTGGAGCCCACCAGTGCTTCTAGCATGTGATTTGTGGTCAACTAGGTGGGTCTGTGGGTGAGCAGCATGCTCTTCATGCCTGGAGGGTCTGTCTGAGAGGTCTCTCCCAGCCCACCCACTTCTTTCTGAGTAGAGGCGGGTGGGGAGACCACCCTCAGTTGGAACCTACAGACATACAGAATGCACCACTCCCCTGCAGACCCTCCTAGCCACCCAAAGTACAGGGACAGGAGGCAATTGGCACCCTCAAATTATATGGGGTTGTCAAAAATTTCCACAGCCCTGGGCAGCATTTTGTCTAGCAATACCACTGCCAGCTGCTGCACTGGGCCCAATTCTGGGCCCAGTTCAAGGTGATGGTTTTCTTTAAATCTTTAAATCTTGCAACCAGTGAACTAGAGAGATTCCTTCATCTTTATAATCCAATTTTTCCTTTAGTTTATTGAAGGGGGCTTTTTTCAGTTGTGCCACTTTCAAGAGAGGGCAGGAAGATAGTGGCCTTCTCAGTGGTGGCACCTGTATAATGCAATTCCCTTCCCTTTGATCTGAAAACAGCATCTCTTTGTTAACCTTCCTTTGAACCCTGAAGATATTTTTATTTAGAAAAGCCTTTGCGGTCTATACTGTTTGCTTTTAGGAATTTAATGTTTTTAGTTGGCTTTTTAAAAACTGCTGGCTGCTTCATTTTGCATTATTTGTTTTAACTATTTTATATTGTCTTTATAAGGGCTGTGGTGGTGCAAGTGGTTAAGACACTGTGCCAGTTAATCAGCAGGCCAGGGTTCAAAACCCGGGTCGCCACAAGACAGGGTGAGCTCTTGTACTTAGCCCAGCTCCTGCCAACCTAGCAGTTCAAAAGCATGTAAATGCAAGTAGATAAATAGGTACCACCTCGGTGAGAAGGTTCCATGCGCCTTGGTGTCTGGTCATGCTGGCCCCATGACCATGGAAGTGGTCTTCGGACAATGCTGGCTCTAAAGGCTTGGAAATGGGGATGAGCACCGTACGCTAGAGTTGGACATGACTGGCAGTTACCCTGCAGGGGACCTTTTACCTTACTGTCTTTACTGTCTTTTATAGTTATTTTTTGTACTTTAGTGGTTTTTTTTTTGGCGTTTTTATCTATTTGATCAGGGTTTTGGGCAATTGAGAAGGCACACAAATTCTGCTGGTGGAGCTCAAATCAGTGGAGCTCAAATTAGTCAGTGGCCGGACTAATAAATAACTTTCCCCCAACCTCCCATAGCACACCTAAAGATAATTTGTGGCACACCAGTGTCTTGCTATCCAGTGGATGAAAATCCCTGCACTAGAGCACTAAGCATATTTTTGTGTGTTCTCCTCAAAAGCCAGAGACAATGCCATACTCAAGCTGCCTATTCATTCCTCCCATGTAATCAGAAATGCCACTTACCACCACCCCACATACCCCGCTTCTTGCTAGTACTTATTCTACTACCCTTTCCCAGTGAAACACTTACTCCCAAACAGATGTTATGAAGTTGTATTAAAAAACCCTGCTCACTGCTTTTCTTGGGTTGGTAAAGCTTTTAAATGCCCATAGTTGCCAGTGGAGGGTATATCTAGCCTTGCTTGAAAAGCAGTGATTAAAGTTTTTAAGCAGTACAAAGATTTTATACAGAGTGGTATATATTTGAGACCAATTAAATGTCATCTTAAGTACTTAACTGAAGCATTTTTATGTGTTTGGAATCAGTTAAGTGGAAGGTGCCAAATTAAACTTGCATTTAAATTTTGTCATAGAGTTAATCTCAGGAGATTATGCACCGTATTTCAAGAACGATTTCAGAAAGCTTTCAGTAAGTCTCTGCTAAGTTTTCTCTGGGAGGCACGGAAACTTCTGGGAAGAAAGAAAACAGGGGGGCAATTCTACAAGTCTTTCCTCCCCTTAAGAATGAGACAAATGTAGATAACTAGGCAAGGCCTGCAATTATGTCCAAATAATGCTGGCAGCATCAGGTAGTGGAGTCTTGGCCAAATGACTCACAATAAGGGCATTAGCATTAACACAATTTATTTCACAGCATTAAAACCCCACAAAAAATGGGTGAAACACTTTTTTTTTTAAAAAAGTACACTCTCAGATTGCATTGTGTTAAAATACCCTAATGAACCATGAGTTCTCTCACCAATTATTTCTTAATAAAATAAAGCCCACACCATGTCATTTTAGACCTTTTTGGAAAAATAACTTTTCATCCTTCTTATATTATTTCAGTGTGCAAAGAGCATTCCAAGTTTTACGTCATAACCAAGATGGACACATTAAGTGAAGAGGCCATAATTTATTAATTGCCACTCAATTGGCTCCTCCGTGAAAGAGGATTTGACTATCCCTGCACTCCAAAATCCAACCCCACATCTGAAAACTAAAAATGAAACAAATCTTTCTGGGCAAGTTTTTCCAAATTTTGGGCAGAAGGTCCAAGACCAAATTATGTAGCATTCCTAAATATTTGAATCAGACATTGGATCAGACATTGCTGTAATTTACAGCCCAATTCTATGCACAGCAGGGCCGCCAGGTTCAGTGGTACCAAAATGGCGACTGCTGTGTTCTGCAGATCCACAGAGGCTGCAGGAAGTCTCCTCATAGTAAGCGAATATTTATTGCCTTCCCCTGAGAAAATCCTCAGACCCTGTAAAGAGATTTCTCATGACTGACCTGTATATTTTTCTGTTGCAGACAAGACAATCCCCATGTCAGGCTTTGCAACTGGACATGGATGATAAGATCCACCAGAGTGGAGCTCCACCAGTCTCATTCCCTCCTGGCCACTTCTTTCCCAACTCATGGAAGTCTGACAACTTCTTGGCAGCAGATTGCCAAGGGAGGTGGTGGACTCTCCCTCACTGGAGATCTTCAAGCAGAGACTCAACGAACCCCTGTTGGAGATGCTCTAGGAGAATTTCCTGCTGCAGGCAGGGGGTTGGACCAGATGACCTACTAGGTCCCTTCCACCTCTATGATTCTATGATGCTTCAACAATGGAAATATGGAAATATGTTTTGTGAGCTCCTTGATGCATCACAATTAACATAAACAGCAAATAATTTAACTTATTGCAAGCTTAATAATTATTTACCAGTTGTAAAGAGGGAGCACACTGGGTTAAAATGTACCTTTAATGTTCACAGTGAGTAAATATGTATAAGAATCTAAATGTTTCTTAAATATTGTGGCTCTCAGAGATATGACGTTTACTGTACGTGGGTTTTTCATTAAGCAAAATTGACCACCCTGTCACATGATGCTAATATTCTCATGTTCAAAAAAAGTGTTACATGAGAAAGAGTCTCACTTTCAAGAAAACACTGTCCAGTGTTAAGTGGAGAGTGTTCTCAACTAGAGATAAAACAAAGGAGGAGGCGTTGTGGGGTTACCAGAGCCAACCCAGGACAGGACTTGTACACCTTTTATTGCTGCACAGAAAGGAGAATTTCAGCAGGGATTGTGTCTCTCATAATCATGCTGAAATGGGAGAGGATGTTATCACTCACTGAAATTCTTCTCCTACAGCTTCTACCGCTATTAGAGACAAGACTGACCCTATCTTTTAATGAATCAGGAAAGGCAGCAGGCACATGGTAGCAAGGCAGTCCTCTGCAACGCTGTTTCTCTGTGCAGAAATTTGTGTAAGGTTTTTACTTTCCTCCTGTTTTCTTCCTTCCTCCCCCCAGATCACTACTTTCAGATTTGCAATGCAGTGGAGGGAATAACCAATGCCCTGTAAAGCCCCTATTTTAGAATGCTTGCTCATCAGCATGATCCAGTTATCTATACTTGGCTCTATGCAACATGAGAAGGAGAATGGGACAGTTTAGACCTCGAACCATTCATTGGAGAGGGTTGCCAAATTTTTTTTCTTAAAAGTTTTTTTTAAGCTGAAATTGCCATTTGAAACACCCATGTACAACGCCCTCCCATGCACAACACCCCCAATATCCATCAATCCCGTCATGTTTCTCAATCGTCCATGCTCATCAATCCCCCATGTGCAACATCCCCCATGCGCAACATCCCCCATCACATCAACTCCTAATGTGCATCAACCCGCCATATGCAACATCCTCCCATGCGCATCAGTTCTTGGTGGGTATTGATGTCACATAAAAAACACACTCCCTGAATTTCACACTTCTAGGTCCAGGTACAGAACGTCCCTCAGTCAAGGATTCTTCAATGGAAAGTATAGAGAGGAAAACATGTTGCAACTCTTTTCACCCCCTTCTGGTTTGAATTTCCGATAACTGGTTCTTAGTGGGTGCCTTCATCATGGAAGGAATGCTCTCCCCAAATTTCTTGCTTCAAATTTCAAATTTGTGAGTGAGTGAGTCAGTCAGTCAGTCAGTGACTTTCATTTTTATATATATAGGTAAGAACTCTGCTGGATCAGGCCAAAAGTCCAGCTTCCAAGTGCTTCAGGGAGCACTGCACTCCACTTCAGGGAGCACAAGAGACCTGCATCCTGGTGCCCTCCCCTGTGTCTGGCATTCAGAAGTACCCTACTTCTGAAATAAGGAGGTTGCATGAAGCCACCATAGCTTGTAACTCAAGATGTTCTTTTCGACCACAAATTTGTCCAATCCCCTCTTAAAGGCATCCAGGCTAGAAAGTCTATAAAGGAAGATGAACACTCCCATTGACACAGCCTCAGATACACCATCTTTATTTTTTTCCTTATAAAAGAAACTTTTATAAGGTTTCCCATCTCCAAGTATATTTTCTCAGAAGCCTTATGCAGTAGAGCGGTTCTCATCCTTTGCAAAAAAGAGACTCATGCTGTCTGTCTCAGGGCTTGAAAGGTCACAGTTTGAACATTTTTCTTACCTGTTTTATATCCATTTTGTTTGACTTGTCCCTCCTGTGTTTCTGCTGGGCAGGTTTTAGTGCTCACCAGAGGTCTTCTCCTTAGGTCTTCAAAGGCCCAGGAAGGCCCAAGTAGGCCAAGACAGAATCTTTCTCCTTATTCTGTCTTCTCCTGCTGCTCATATTTCGCCTAAAATGTCAATTTGTTCTGTATGAGGTTTCAGATGTGGGATGGAGGGTGGTAAGTTTCATGACAGGATTCAAAGGCCTTCTTCTGGATATCCTATATTCAGAATGATGCTGCCCAAACTGGGAACACTGTATTTTAAGAGCATTTGATGGTGTTATTTTTATACCTTAATAATCAGAGCTGTAAGTGTTCCTGAGGAATTACAAGTGAGCAGGACTCATGAGAGGTCTGCTGTCTCCTACACAGCATATAAGTTCAAGTCCCAGTTTGTCTGAATGTTACACGTCACTGGTATGAACTTTGCTATTGCATATGATGCCAAATCCCGTCGTGTAACTTTGGCTAGAATATCCTTAATTACAAACGGAAATATTTGTCAAAAGAAAGCATGAGGAAAATTTATATTTAAGTGCAGGAGAAGTATGTATATAATTTATCAGACAGAAGGAAATATATTTCTTCAGTTTATATGCATAAGGTTAAGAGCAGCATATGCCATCTTGCTGTGGCTTTCATGAATCATAAACCTCACTCCGCTTCATGGGGATAAATTATTTCACTCCACTTATTATATATTCTTTGTATAAAAGGTGAAACTGCACACCTTTAGATTCATAAAAACAAGGACAAAGTTGTTTTCTTCTGTATCTTTATATCCATCTGTCTATCAGTGTGTACATATGCACACACCTATCATGTATATAGGTGTGTATATATGCACACACCTATCATGTACAGATATTCTCATATTTCTCAAATTCAGTGTGTGCAGTCTATCTAAAAGTCAGCATTGGGACCTGATAGGTATCAATTTGGTAAGGGAAAGGATGCGAAAGAAAAAGAGGGAGAAAGAGCTATTAGAAGTGAGTCGGTGCACTAATCCCATAGCCAATCACATCTGAGCAATGATAACAGCCTTGTTCTGATATGCCTGGAAATAGGTCTGCAGGTGCTATACAATTAATTAAAGAAGGAAATACCACTGATCCCTGTAGTACTTGATCTATATATGTTTTGAAATATCCCACAAACATAATACCCATCTCCTGTCATTATCCAGAGCCCAGTTCTCTTGTCCCTCCCCACAGTGGTGCAGCTATGCCAAAAAGGAGAATGCGGTATCCAGCATACTGGGAGGGGGATGGGAGCAGGATGGAAGGTTTTGGAGAGGAAAGGAGATTTAAAACCCCCTACTCTTCCATAAGCCACCTGCTCTGTAGTGTGTTGTCTTGGACTTCCACCAGCCCTTTAGCGGTGACAAGTCCAAGGAGAGAAAAAGGGAGGACAGGCTTCTCCTGCAGGGGACTGGATCTGGCATATCCCATTACCATCTGATCCACCTGTCTCTGCCTGTTACCTACCTTGTATCACTCCTCCCTTCTCTCCCTGCTGCCTTAGAGTCTGATCCAGAACTGGTCATACCGGCCCAGCAATGATGCTAATCATTGTAAAGCACGCAGTAAAACATGTCATGACCATCGCCACTGGTGCTCATTGCAAGCCAGCGTTGGGTGGAGGGGCAATCACAGTTGCTTAGAACTTCAGGTGAATTGCTGGATCCAAAGCCCTGCACTGGGCCTCCTGGCCCGACAAGGGACTACAAATAGCTGTTGCAGAGTCAGTTAGCACCACTGCATACCTTACTTATTAATGTTCCCTTTCTCTCAAGAGGTGTCAGGTACCTCCCAAGGCTGTCTGGCATCCACAGGATGCAACACTAGCCGTTTTGGCACCACAGCATCTTTGGCCACTGGTTACTTTAGCTTTGGGCTATTGCTTGCTCCAGCAGCCACAACAAGGTTTGGAGATGTATAGGGAGCACTATTGTCTCTTGAGATGCACTCCCAAAATGGCCACCTTCAGAGTGGCTATTGTGATTTTATGATTTCATGACAAGTGGAAGCCTCCTCCACTGTCATAAATCCCTCCCCTGATGGTCTAATCTGGAGTAGGATAGGGCTGCTACTAATGGCATGCCTGTAGCCTTCACTAAGTCAAAACTTCACTGTTTTTCAGGAATACTTTACATATGCTCTGAAAAATGTAATGCCCCTTTTGACTGTTTTTCAGCTCTCTTTATGAAAATGATCACATTAATTGCATTATACTGATTTCCTCTCATTCTCAATTGGCTTCATTTGCCATTAGGAATAAACATATATTATATTTACATTTCTGTTTGGCCTTTCATCCCATGGAGGCTGATGGTCGCTTGGGTACATAGAATAGTAACAGCAGCTTATTCATTGTGAGCAACTTGTTCCTGTGGATTACCCATTGACTAATCCAGGCAATCTGCTTTCTCAAACATACTCATTTTGCTCTCTATGATTTTTGCTGCAATCCTAAAGACACTTTCCTGGGAGTAAGACCCATTGATCACAATGGGGCTTACTTTTAGTAGACCTGGTTAGGATTGTGCCATTTATCAAGCAACGAAAACTGTATGCCTACAAAAATAGTATCAGCGAGTTCTTGGGCTTGCTGCGATAACACATGTGCTTAATTCACAAGGAGAATGATGCAGTAATAAAGGAGAAAAATAGAATTGAGGCAGCAGCACCCAAGAGAAAAAACATCAAACAGGACCGACTGACAGCAAATATTTGACAAAACATTTTTTGAGAAATATTTCTATTCCACCAAAATTTTGAAATGAAAAATTATAATGAAAAATACTAGTTGGTGTAGTTTTGCTACAGCCCAACATCAAAATGACAAGCAGGATCATTTGTAGAAATTACTCTGAATCAGGTTAAACCAAGCAAATTACAAAAGTCTTAAGTTTGTACCTCATCAAGGATTTCTGAATGGAAACTATCACTACTGAAGGAGTGGGTTTCGCAAATCTCTTCACCCTGTTTTATTCATTTCTTCCACTTTTGGCTAGATCTTCATCCTGGCTCTTCGCCAACACCTGCAAGAATATATGAATGGCTTCCTGTAGCCCATGCCAGAGCTATTGCAGACTGCTGGCGTAGATGTATACTAGCCAAACAGTAGCTGGCAGCACTCAATGCTGGAAAATGGCATGTGCACAGATTCTCTCTCTCTCTCTGTCCCCCACCCCCTATGCATTCAGTTGTGGAAATGATATATGAATATACGAAGTAGCAGTGTTCAACTTTTCCTTTTGTCATAAACATGGCTGAGACGCGTGAACCACAGATTTGAAATTATCATCCAGCCCCATGAGGTCAAAAGTTAGTGACAGGACAAAATTCAAGAATCAACCAACAATTTGAATGGTGAGAA
>JAREYC010000001.1:36800000-37055000 GCA_030015325.1 Cryptoblepharus egeriae | reverse complement strand
GTATTTGTGCAAAGATTCTGTTACCTTAGAATCTACACAATGTTTTTACTGAATTCTTAGACCGCCTTTCCAAAATACCAAAATGTTTTTTTTTCAAACCAAAACTGATGGAAAGAATAAACAATGATCAAAAGAATATCTATAAATATTAAAACCACATTAAACCTGATCAACCATTGTAGGATTGGAAAGGCCTTGCCAAATAGAAATTTTTTAGCTTTCTAAAGTGTGGGAACTACATAGGTCTCTTGTGGGTCTCATCTCCTTTGTTTTCTAAAATTGCTAACTATATTGCTACTTTTTGCAGATTCCTCAAACAAGGCATGAAGATCCTCAGTGAACTGATGCATGCAAGACTCCAGCAATATGCCTTCAAGGCCTTGATCTTCTAATCTAAGCTGTATCTCAGATGTATTGATGTATTCATGTATTCATGAATGTATGAATACATGAATGTATTCATGTATGTATTCATAACTCAATATATTTTAAAAGCTCTAGCTTTTACATGAGTACACAGTCCTTACAAGGCTTTGGATGTCAATCTCTTATACTTGGGAAACTATGTCTGTTATCCTAGGCAGATATAGTAGGAAGAAGCCCCACTAATAACTCTGGGGCTTACTTCTGGGTAAGGATTGGGCAGCAAATAAGTTTACACTATTAGGATTTTTGAAAGGAATATATTTTTATATTATAAAAAGCATACTATACATTACTTTTGAATGTGTTAATGTGCCTCATTCCTCAATTTACTCTCATCAGATAACAATAAATTCCATTTCTTGTACTGAGGATACACATGCTTGATGCTTCCTGATCCCTGCTTTTGGGTTTCAGCCAAAAGTTTGCATATGGAGTGCCACATGGGGAGATGTATGTCCTCTCACCAAAATGGACCATAATGATTTGGATGTACAGTGGTGTCTTGGTTTATGAGCATAATTCATTCCAGAAGCATTCTTGTAATCCAAAACAGCTTTTCCCATGGGAATTAATGGTTCCACAGTAAAAACTGGTTCCACAGTAAAAAAATATTTAAAATATTTACTGTATATATAAATGATTTCAAAACACTGTAATATAATACAAAACATTGTAATAAAGAAAATACCATACAGTACTGAACTGTATTGCACCTCTGAAAACCTTCATGGCTGATGTGATGTGATGTGAGGGAGACAAAAGAGAGGAGGGATTTTGTAGAATGAATTTCACTATCACTTAATGGAGTTAGTGCTATCCATTAGCTCAATGGAATCTTTGAGCACAAGCCTAATCATGTCTACTCAAAAGTAAGCCCCATTATGCTTACTCCACCACTCCAAGGGTAGTGGAGTGGGCAGAAGGGCCAAAGTAGGGGGAGTAGGGCCATGGGGGAAGTGATTTGTATATACTGTTTATTACTGCAAATACTTTCTACAATACAGTGGTACCTTGTAAATGTAAGACAAATAACTTGTAAGAAAAATGCTTTGTAAGATAAACTAAAATATCTAAGGAGTTCTACCTTGTAAGACAAACAGTGCCTTGTAAGACAAACTACCAACAACAAAACAAGTGAATTGATGGATCGGCATCATAAGCAACAGCAAGAGGTTACGGCGGAGATCTCATCTGCAGAGGAAGAGGAGAATAAGGAGGAAAAATCCCTCACATCAAATGAGATTAAGGACATTTGCAAACATTGGGAAATTGTGCAAAATTTTGTAGAAAAGCACCACCCAAATAAGGCTGTAGCAGTGTGAGCGATGAATCAGTTTAATGACAATGCAATGTCACATTTCCATGAAATCCTTGAAAGGAGGCAAAAACGTGTCATTAGAAGCTTCTTGTGAAAGTTGCTCAGAAAGACACCAATGACTCTATTAGTGAAAATTAGTCATCCTTGGCCTTAAAGGTTTTTCATTTCTCTTTTACTGTACAGTATATAACAGTGTTTTTATTAATATTACAGTAATTGTGTTCTGTATTATATTACAGTGTTTTGAATTCAATTACAGTATTTTGTCATCATTTTTACATCACTGCCCCAATTATCGTAGATTGAACTAGTAAGAAAAAGCCAGTCATGATTTGGCCAATAGTCAAGGTCCATGCTGACCGGATGATTCCAAGGACGATAGTTAAATAGTGTAAAAGAGGATACAAGGTCATGTGTCAGAATTCAAAAACAGTACTATGCTTTATGCATGGCAAAGAGACCCTGTGTCAGAAGTGCAGGTTTTGAAATATAATATAGTACTGTATAATAAAAGAGAAAGTGAAGGCTTGATTTTTTTTCCTGAAATGTTTTGCAATTGAAATGCAGCACATTTAAGCTTAAGAGAAAAATCAAAACTGTTCCACATTTTGGGGGCTGAAGTTCAAGTGTATTTGTTCTTCAACATTCATTTCATAAGAAGAGCCTCCACTGGATCAGGTCAAAGGCCCATCCAGTCCAGCTTCCTGTATCACACAGCAGCCCACCAGATGCCTCAAGAAGCCCACAAGAGACCTGCAACGTTTCCCTCCCCTGTATCTGGCATTTTAAGATTGTCCACATTTACATCTATCTATGCACACTTACACACACAAACACAAACACACACACCCCTCTCATGGCTTATAACCTTTCATTTAGGTAGGAATTTGTCCAGTCCCTCCGTAAAGGCATTGAGGCTAGATGTTAACACTACATCTTGTGTAAGGGAGTTCCACAAACCAACTACATGCTGAGTAAAGAAATATTTTCTTTTGTCTTTCCTAACTCTCCCAACATTCAATTTTAGTGGATGTCCCCTAGTTCTGGTATTATGTGAAAGGGAAAAGAGTATTTCCCTAACCACTCTATCCATCCCTTGCATAATTTTGTACATCTCAAATCATGTCCCCCCTTAAGTGCCTCTTTTCTAAACTGAAGAGCCCCAAATGCTGTAGCATTTCCTCATACAGAAGGTGTTCCAGACTGTGGGGTGGACTAGGAAGAGCATAATATGGGCATCTACATGGGGGAGAACCTCTTAGTGCACCAATGCCCCCTGTAACCTCCCTTGGACATAAGAAGCTTCCCCGATTCCGTAAAGGTCTGGTCATTGCAGGAGATAGTGGACCTATCTCCTAAGATAGGAGCCTCTCCTAAGTGGACCTAAGTAATAGGGGCAGAGGACGTTTTTGACCAGGAAGGGGAATCACCGTACCTCAGTGGTACGCAGAGGGATGAGTACCATACTTACCCTGGAACCAGAATGAGGAGGGAAGAGGAAGGGGGCAGGGGCGAGGGGTTTAAAAAGGAGAAAAGGCAGGAGTTGAGCAGTTGGGCGGGAGACGTGGTGGAGAAAGGATGCTTGGCAGCTCCTGACAGGACCATGGTACACACCTGCCAAAGAAAGAGTCTTGGTTAAGAGTGGTTCTATGCTTGATTACTAATGAAAGTAGGGGAGAAGCCTGTACCTTCCCACTATCTGTTGGAGGTTAGCAGTTTGATGTTGTTGGAAGAAACCTGTAAAGAAAGAAAGATGTTAAAGGAAACCATTACACTTTGTGCACATGAGTAAACATGAATTTTGTTACTCCTTACCTTGGCCTGCCTGGTCTTTGAGATATCTGACCTAGAAGAAGACACCCAGATATCCCCTCCTGGAAGGAGACATGTCACCCAAAGGGTGCAGAGGGAAACAGGAGGCAGGAGGGAGCATGACACAAACCATCAATCATTTGAGTTGCTCTCCTCTGAGCCTTCTCCATTTCCTCTATATTCTTTTTGAGATGTGATGACCAGAAGTGGACACAGTACTCCAAATGGGGCCTCATCATTGCTTTGTATAATGGCATCATAATAATTGCTGTTTTATTTTCAATCCCTTTTTCCAAAGACCCCAAGCATGGAATTTGCCTTCTTCACTGCTGCCGCACATTGGGTTGACATTTTCATCAATCTATTCACCAGCACCCCTAGATCTGCTGTCACAGACAGCAGAAGGTGTCTGTGATTGATTTACCTATGTATCAAGTTATGTACCTATGTACCCATTGATTTACCTATGTATCAAGTTAGGATTCCTTGCCCCAATGTGCATAAATTTACATTGACTAACATTACAACACATCAGGCGTTTTGTTGCCCATTCTTCCAATACAGAGAGATCCTTCTTCACAGTCTCTTTTGGTCTTCACCACTCAGAATAGTTTGGTATCATCTGTGAACTTGATTACCTGCCGCTTAATCCTGCTGCTTAACCCTGTTATTTATGAACAGGATGACAAGACCCATGGGGCACACTGCTTTTCACATCTCTCCACTGGGAAAATTGCCCATTGACACCCACAAAAGCACCATCCTCTTTGCCAGCTGAGCAACTTTCCTCTGGAAATTATGCAATCCCAGTTGGAATCAAGTTAATCCTACACCTGGATCTGTGACTGTACTGGGATTAGTCTGGAAAAAATCCAAAGATACTTTTCACATGGTCAGAAACACAGGGTGACTAGATGTCATAATCCCAAAATGTAGGACATGCAATAAAAATGTAGAACTTGACAAAATAAAAGTTAACAACACTTGGATATGGATTTCATGTGGTTAATTTAAATACTGTATTATTAAATATAAATGTTCTGCTTTTCCATGTTCTCCCCCCTCCCCAGTTATATGCATTAACTACAAGAAGGCTCTGCACTGCCTATAGGGATCTGCAGAAAAGGAAGTCAAGTTTTTTTTTCCCCAGTACATGAGGATTAAAAAAGAGGATGTACTGGAAAAAGGACACTGCAGAGAGACCACGAACACAATCCTAACCATGTCTACTCAACAGTAAAGTTTTATTCCCAGGAAAGTGTTTTTTAAGATTGCAGTCTAAATCATCCCCTGCCAGTTTCTTCTAGTTGACAACAGAGCCCTGTGTGACAAGAAACCAGGATGTTCCTTAGACTTGGGCTGCCTTGTCCTCTTTTGTGGTTAGGAATCTGGGCACAACCTGATCACATCAGATGCCTTTTTTTCTTTCCATCCAAGGGATGAGGAGCCAACCAATTCCTCTCCCTGCTGATCACTGTCACAACAACCCTGCGAGGTAGGCAAGAGGGTGAAGTCAGAAGCCACCTGCCTGATTGGGGAGAGGCGGGCAGAGGAGGAGGAGGAGGAAGAGGAGGCAGACCTTTGGACTCCTAGACGGAGGGAGGCAGCAGAAGCGCTCAGAGAAGGGAAGTGGTCCAGGGCAATGGAGCCCAGCTTGGTGAGCAGATGCAGGGCAGGGGAAGGGGCAGCGTCTGGTCCAGACAACCCAGCAGTGGCATAGCTGGGGGGGGGGAGATGCGCTCAGCTTTCCATTTCCTGGATGCAGCAACAACTCTTGCACCTCACTGGGAGGCTCCCTGAATAACTTTGTGCATTCCCCCCATAGCTACACCACTATTGCAAGTCTTTGTGTGTGTCTCCTCTTTTCCAGGACATGTCCCTTTTTTAAAGCCTTATATCCTGGGGAAAAAAAAATCTTCCTTGTCCTCCTTTTCCTTGTGTGCATTCTTGTAATTCATAAATTATATGCAATTGTTTAAAGTTTAAAAATATGCAATATTAATCTTTAGATTATTACAGGGTGACCATATGTCCGCTTTTTCCCAGAACATGTCCTCTTTTTTAGCCTTGTCTCCTGGGGAAAAAAATCTTCATTGTCCTCCTTTTCCTTGTGAGCAGGCAACATGCAGCTTTCTTGTAATTAATAAATTACATGTTTTTAAAAGTTTAAATTTAATGTTTTAAATTTAATAAGCAATATTAATATTAATAATAATAAGTAATATGAATAAGTAATATTGTGTTTAAATTATCCACATTAAGGCAGTATGTATGAGTGTTTTTAGCTTTTCTTTTGTCATAGCCTACATTTTTGGGGTGATCTACATTTTGGGGGGAATGTCTTGAAGTTATGCATCTGGTAACCCTGGTTGTAATTCTTTTTGCATGCCTGTGCATCCATATCCAGGTTATCCCTGTGTTGATTGCTGGGGTGGTGATCGTAGCATCTGTTCTTTGGTTACTTTTTAATTCAGTGGGATCTTCGAAGAAAGGTCCAGTGACTTTACAAGATCCGAGCATCAAATATCCCTTGCGCCTGATAGAGAAGGAGGTGAGCTGCTGCTTTAAACTTGGCTTGCATTTGCTAGTGTAAAATGAGCTCTGACTGATGCTTCCTGTCCCATGGCCCTATCAAAACATGCATGGCACCCCTGCCACCAGACCATTTCATAATGCTGAGTAAGAGCTGCAAAAGTCAGTAAAATATTATTAAATAAGTTAATCAATCAATCAATCAATCAATCATCTCCTGCTTCTTTTCTCAAGAGCAGCTCAATGTTCCCAGGAGTGGGTAGTGGCCAGATTCACTGACATTTGTCTGACTTTTTTTTCTTTCCACTAGCTGGAAATGAATGTCAAGTTTGCCTTATTTGTTCTTGCTTTCTTTTTATCTCTAAAAGTCTGCTGACCTTGTCTAGTCTCCGCTGCCTCCCTCTGTCCTTGGCAGACATTACAAAATTCAAGGTGCAATCCTAATCAATTTAGGCTGGCACAACTCACCCATTCCCTGTTCCCATGGTGGTGTGGGGAGGATGACACATGTCTGTCCACTGGCCTTACATTCCCAGGAGTGGCACAGAAATGCATTATGACTTTTTGCAACACCCATAGGCCAGTGTGGGACTTGTGCAGGGACTTCTGCTGGCCTAACCAGGAGTTAGGATTGCAGCATCAGTGTTTTTTGAATGAGAATATAATCCCCAGATGGCAGAACTGTGGCTAAATATGCAAGGCCCTGTTTGGGTTCTGACACATGTACCCCAGTGCAGGAACATCACTTAGAATCCCTTCATCCTTCTGCGTTGAATCTCTCCTGCTTAGGACCTGCTTGATGCTGGAGGTTCAGATCTCATCCCCCCCCACACCAAGTCTGAAAACTACTGATGTACCCATTTCCTCCCTGTCACGTGTGAGGTGATCATACAGCATTTGTTCCCCTTCATGGGATTGAGAGCTGTACACTATGGGATGAGACCTGAGGCTGGTCATCCTGATCAGATCCAGCCATGTCACTATGAGGTGATTCATTCCCTCAAATACTTGGTTGGCATAACCTTGTTCTTCAGGACCAGCTCAAGAACTTCTGGTGCCTGAGGGCATTGTGCCAAATGCTGGTCCCCTTCACCTAGTTGTGTACCAACTTCTGCTTCTCCCATATCCTGGACCTGGATTGGAACCGACAGCAGAAGAAGTGGAAGAGACGTGTGGCAGATAAGGCTGTGGTGGCCTAGGAGGTGATCTGTTGTTGCCTTCCTTTTCCAACCCAGGGTGTAAAAGAAACAAGAGCAGTGGGGGCAAGTCTGTGGAGGTAGGTGGAGCTGCCTGAGGTGACCACCTGAGTCAGCCTTGTAAATGAACCAGCACTGCTGTTCTTCATTTGTTTCTTGATAGGAGATCAGTCATGATACCAAGAAATTTCGATTTGCACTTCCATCCTCAGAACACATACTAGGCTTGCCTATAGGTAAGTATTGGTGCATCTGGCATGTGAGCAACTCCATTTGCAGAATTATTTTTTGACTTTCTTATTTATATTTCCCAAATAATTTTGGGGTGGATAAACAGAAAATAAGTAATAGTAAGTGCTAGTAGGTGCTGATGGACAATCTCCCCCACAGTAATGATGGTTCAGTTCTATGGGCTGTTTAAACATGCAACTGCAGCATGAAAACTTTGATTTCAGTGGCTGATTTTCATCTCTCAGTCGTCACCCGGGGTATAAGAAGGTCTGGGTGTTTTTGATGGGCACCAAAGTGATCCATTGACAAACTGAATGGGATTTTGGTGCACGATAAAGAGGACAGAATTAATGTGAAATTCAGCATCTGAAAAGTGCTTTGTTCATACAACAGAGTAACTTGGTAACTGCTTCACTAACCAACCAGCCATGACGTGCATTGAATTTTTCATAGGCCCAGATACATCTTTGTGGCCCAGCTCTTGCAACAGTGGCTTGCAAACAGTGACTTGGCTTAATTATTAAGTTGAACCAGTATTTATGGTTGTGTCTAACTCCATCCTCTCCTGCGTTAGTGAGAAAATTTGGAGGTGCTTGTTATGACTCTTGGGCATGTCCAGAAAGCACATGAGTCTCTCTTGCTGCATCCACAGAGCCAGTATGAAAGGAAACATACCCCAGTTTCTTGTGTTCTCTGCAGTCCCTGAGAATTTGGAGAACTGTTCCTGAGAAGAATTACTTCTCTGGTTTATTTGGGTGTCCTCCTACATCAAGGGTAAAAATTAAAAGTTCAGGTCTGTGCCATTGACCGGACCCAGAGGGAATTGTTTCCAAGTAGAATGCGCTCCAGATGTCCACTCTGGCTGCGTCAGTACAGTTGGGGAGGCACATCTCTTAAAGCCCAACTGACTGGCTTCATGCTGTCATCAACCTGCACTTTCATGATGCAGGATCATGTGAGAAGGATAGTTTCACCCAGAAGCTGATGCTTGGCTACCCTTAATGAAAATAACCTGAGTGGAAGTTCTGAGTCCTGTTTGTTCTGCTGTTGATAAGAGAGGCTCAGTCTGGACTGTGATGATGGGAATGTATTAATACTTGTAATACCACTTAAACTCAGGATTTATAATTCACATCCACTTGCTGTTGCAGGGTAGCAATTTATTGTAGCTATAACTTCTGTCTGTGTTTGTAGACCAGGGGTGCAATCCTCACCAATTTAGGCCAGGGCAACTCATCCGTCTCCCCATTTCTGTAGTGGTATGGGTAGGCTGGCGCATGCCTGTGTACTGGCCTAAGTCCCCCAGGAGTAGGGTTATCATAATTCTCTTCCACAAAATTGGGACAAGACCTTCTGTCCTATTTGCCAATATATTAACACAATCCCCCCAAATCAGGATTGTCCCTGTTTTGGGGGACATATGGCAACCCTACCCAGGAGTGGTGCAGAAGAGCCTTACAGCACTTTTGTGACACCCCCAGGCCAGCATGGATTTGAGCTGGGACCAGTGCTGGCCTAACCAGGGTTTAGGGTTGTGTTGTGAGTTATTGATGCATGGACTTATATCAAGGGAGAGGTCATGAATCTGAGAGCTAGTGAAACATCATTTCAAGGTCTTAGCCACCCTCAGTGGAAGAAATAGTGAGGACGCTCGGTAAGGGCATGGAAAAATGTTCTTTGAACCAGATAGTATATCTTTGAACTTCCTTTCTTGGATAAGATATTAAGATATATGGTGCAAACCCAGTTCCAGGTGTTCGGGAATGTCTCAGTATACCTATTTCATCAACTTTCTCATGTATCCATGTAAATTGGACTTCTGGTTTGCAGCTGCTTTGATCACCCTGAGGATTATTGTGTGCCAGGGAGAGATTGGGAAATATTACCTTGTTGATCCTGTGGTTGCATTATGCTGTTGGATTTTGTCCAGCTCCTGAAAGCTTAGCTAACATCTGCTGTAAAAAAAAAACCCTTTATCAGATCTTATTGGTGCACTATTTTGTACCTATTCTGAGGAAAGAATTGTGGTAACAAGAGTTTCATATTCTTGCACTTTCTCGAACACTGCAAGAGTTTTACATGGTGCTGACTTGTTTTGAAATATTGTAATTTCAGGCGAGAGGGACAACAAAGAACCTCTTTTAATTAGCCTGTTCCTTTAGTTGGTCCCACTGTTAGAAAACAATCACTACACTTATACTGAGTCACTAAACAGTCACTATACTTAGTCACGACACTGAACAGTCACTACACTTATACACTACACTTATACTAGCCAATACTGAGCATGAGAATCTTAAGCATTTAATTTTTCTCCATAACTATGAAGATCTTTTTTTTAAGTGGTAAAGGAAAGTGTCAAAGTGGGTTGAACACAATAAACTACCTGGAGTTTGTAAACACCTGTCCATAACCTTGTCTGCCCCATCTGAGAATTTCATGCTAAACTTCTGTAACTGCAAGAGAACTTTATTTCTTTAGGTCAGCACGTCTATCTTTCTGCCAAAGTTGATGATAACCTCGTGATCAGGGCCTATACTCCAGTCTCCAGTGATGAAGTGAAAGGCTATGTTGATCTGGTTATAAAGGTATGTCTAGATTAATGCCCGTTGGTAGCCACAGCTGAAGGAGGCAACAGGTGTTCTCTTATCTGCTCATGGGGCTTTTTATTATAGACCACAAACTGTGGGAAGCAAGGGATTTTCTGGTTCCTGTTTCACATGCAGAAGATGATTGTGGGGTTCATTTTCCTGCCTATTGCCTGGAGACAAAACAGTTAAAATTATTTCTGTCGTTGTGGGTTCCAGGTTTATTATAAAAATGTTCACCCCAAGTTTCCAGAAGGTGGGAAGATGTCCCAGCATTTGGACAACATGAAGATTGGAGACACCATTGACTTTAGAGGACCTAATGGGCTTCTGGTGTACAAGGGGTCAGGTATTATCATGCATTATCATGTCTATAACAATCCACATTTTTTAAAAAAGAGATATAATAAAGGAGGGGAGCAAGGCTAGCATTTTGGGTGGGTAAACAGTCATTAACTGTTGACCAAAGTCTGACTGAAGCTCAGCCAGATGGTGTAGGCCCTGGTTGTCTCAGCTCTGGTTGTCTGCTTGTCTCAGCTCTCATGGGAATATTGTTTCAGTTTTTGAAAAGTGTGTGCCCTTGGAAGGTAGTGATAGATTAGTGTTTGTCAACATTTGCCTCCATTTTACCACTTTGCAGGACCCACTTTGTGGGTCCCTCGTGTACTACCAGACACTATGTCAAATACCACCAATGGCTGGCTTATTCAATACCACACATACCACTAGTTTAGAAAAGATGGCGTGGGGGAGATGAATGCATTTTTCCCTTCTGAATTTCATGATGAATGATCTCTAGAAGATGCTTCCAGGGTATGTCTTAATTTGGTAGCATTCAGCATCTATGCTGGACTTGAGAGTCCAGGAACTTCTGTCTTCGGAGCATGTGTTGCTGAGTGTTCCTAAGTATTTTGGGCACCACTGGCATATTCTTACTAAGATCATTGCCAACCCTAAAGAATAGCTTCTTGTGCAGTGCAATTGTATGCATATTTAATCCATGTTCACCATGCTTAGTGAGATTTACTCCTTCATAAATGTGCATAAATATGCATAGAATTTCAGACTTAATGACACAGTTACTGCTGCATTTTAGTTACTGTGGTTAGACAGCAGCACAGAAAATGGTTTACAGGTACTAATCTGTACAAGAGTATCCAGTCCGATGTCTTTACTCCTTTAAGAAAAATGCATACAAATAGTTAAAATAAACCATGTGATTAGTACTGTCTTATAAAAGTATATCATATTGTCTCTCTGTTGCAGTCTCCAGCTTAGATGAACAATTTGTTGTGCAATGTTATCCTATTTCTGTATATTTGGAAGCAAGGTGTGTGTAGCGAGGTGTATGTATTTGCAGGTCCTTGCATTGCAACCTTGCATGCTACTGTAATTAAACACTGTTGCAGTGATCCTAGATTCAATGGTTGTTTCCCACAGGTAAATTTTCAATCAAACCGGATAAGAAGTCTGAAGCAAGCGTAAAGTTTGTGAAACACCTTGGAATGATAGCTGGAGGAACAGGTAGGGTATATATCTTCCTTTGTCCATTGACATTGTAACTTGAGAGAGCAAGCAGGCTCAGTGATAAGAATAGCAACAATATAAATTGGTGACCATAACATTTGAAATGGGGCTGTGGCACACTCATGGTGCAATCTTAACTTTTTTAGGCCAGTGCAATTGTTGGGAGGCCAACACATGTCTGTGCACTGGCCTAACCCCCCCCCCCCCAAGAATGGCACAGAAGTGTCTTGTGGCAATTTGTGACACCCCCAGCCAGGCCAACATAGAACTTGTACTGGCCTAACTGGCGGTTAGGATTGCAGCCTCAGTCTATGGGATTTCCATGGTGGGTCACTAGGAGATTGGCCTGGAGATAAACCAGATTCCTTGTAGAGTGGCTACCAATCATGGTAGGGTATGTGCAGGGTGACCCTATAGAATGGAGGACAGAGTGCCCATACCTTTAAGCATTGCATAGAAGAGGTAATTTAGGCGGGTGCTTCTTTTTAAACCCTTCTATGATGAGCTAAACCTGCCTCAATTCCCTCCTCTATGCAATGCTTAAAAGTACAGGCACTCTGTCCTCCATTCTATAGGGTCACCCTGGGTATGTAGCAGTGGGCGAGGTGAATCAGTGGTATGACCTCTGTATACAGGAGCTGCCCCTTTTTTATAGCTAAAAGTTTTTTTCTTTTTCTTTTTTTGCAATTTTTGACATACAGTAACAACTCTTGTTGCTGGTCTTACAGCATTTGCATTAATACATATATTTGGTATGTTACCCTGGGCTGGCTTAAAATGGAAGTTGATTTGAACAGGTTGAATTCCTGATGTGCTTATACGGCATCCAGGTGACTCATAGATGATATGGGAGCATTGCCAGGTCACTGCCCACAAAACCTTACTGCCCTGTAGTAACACAGGAGAATCCTGTAATGGCCTCTCCTGCTTCTGCTTACCCCTCCCTTCTGCTGTGCTGGAGCAAAGTCTCATTTTTTATATCAGATGAACAAAGGAGGAGGAATGGGGCAGAAGAAGCAATTCCTGTGTCTTGCTTCACAGCTGTAAAGCAGTTAATGCAACAAAAGTGTGGATTGTGGCCTGAAAGGATATAGGTTTTTACACCATATCCTATGCTCCCTCCTGGTCTGGGCAGGCTGACATGGGCCTCCTTGGGTCTGTGGCCACTCAAAAGGGCACAGATCTGAAGCATCATGGCTGGCATGATGGCATCATGGCAATGTTACCTGGGGTAAGATAAATACACCCTTACCCCATGGAGATTCCCAGTTCTGGCCCTGTTCCTGTAGGATCCACCAGTAGCTATTTGGGCAGCTCTGGAGAGCCACCAGATTTAGGATTGGGCTGTAAGATGACGATGATCTGCAACTTTTCCTTGAATTTTAGGAATATCTGATGACATGTAGATAATGGCATCCAAGAATTTGCCATCCTTGGGAAGTTAATTGATCTGCATATGCAAAAATTCAAGATAATCAAGGGTTATTGGTCTGGAATGTTTTGTGAAACACCCCATCTACTCTAACTTGAAATATGGGGTATTTGGATGTGACGTCCCATCGGTGTCAAATAGGTTTAAGGCATTGCATCACTGGCGATAGAAAAACATCCCTAACTTCAATCTTGGACTTCGGCAGGGATCACACCAATGCTTCAGCTGATTCGCCACATCACAAAGGACCCCAAGGATAATACCAAGTGTTACCTTCTCTTTGCTAACCAGGTAGGTTGACTTTTTTGGTGTAGTCTTTTTTTCTTTATCTATGTTGCACTATAGATTTTGGGGTGGAGTAAATAGTGTCAGAAGAGTATTTACTACTAGGAGCAAGACAAATAAGTACTGTGCATGCCTTTATATTTCAGCTTTTCAGGCCTTTCTTCAGGCAGTTAAGCTTGTGATATTTTAAAATTAATATTAGTCCAGTAGGTGCTAATAAGCTATGCCAGTGGCATATAAGCTATGCCAGCTAATAAGTTAAAATGCTCATAAGCTATGCCAGTCATGGTTTAAAATGTGAATGAAAGAGGGGGTAGAGAAAGTTAGTATAGGCTACATAGGAGATGTATATAAAGTTCCAAAGCAGATAGCAAGCCTGAGATGGATCCACCCATCGGGATCAAGGTTTAGATCAAGCACACAATGTCCTTCAACTGGAAATTGTTTCCTCCTCCACCTCCATGTGGAGGTGGAGAGGAAAATTAAGATGGTTCTGTGCTGCTTTACTGGTATTGAGTACAGCTTTAAGTACTGTACTGCTTAAGTACTGCTTTGAGTACTGTATTAAGATGGTTCTGTGGTGCTTTACAAGTATTGAGTACTTCTGCTCCAGTATTCCTCTTTGTTCTATTTGCAATCCAGATGGAGACAGTCACGGTATAGAACCCTTGATTTTTGATGTAAAAAACCCCTCCAGAACTAGGAAATGCAGATAAACTGTCCACACATTAGGATGTGCATTAAAAGCTTCCAAAACCTTTGACAGAAAAAATGGGTGTTTATCAGTTAAGCCAGCATGCCATGTTGCATAAATTTGTGTCCCCACATAAGAACATGCTTTGTATTCTTTCTGTGTACTGAGATGTTATGGATCTTTGATGGTCTTTCTGTTGGCAGACAGAGAAAGATATATTACTGAGACAAGAGCTTGAAGAAGTAGCAGCAAAGAATCCAGATCAGTTTAAACTGTGGTATACTTTGGACAGACCACCTCAAGGTAAGTTATTCTGGTTCACAAACAGAAAAAGAAGCCCTCCTTTGCAATCTGATTGTGTGCAGCACTGGTCCGTTCCAGGTAAATATGCATAGGATTGCAGCCTGTGTCTATCTATTAGGTGTTTGCTGAAGGTGATGTACTATCTGCTTATTAATGGCAGCTTTCTAACTGTCTTTTCTTTTTATTTTAGACTGGAAGTACAGTTCGGGTTTTGTTACAGCAGACATGATTAAAGAACACCTACCTCCTCCTAGTAGTGACAGTCTGATTCTGATGTGTGGGCCTCCCCCTATGATTCAGTTTGCCTGTCAGCCTAATCTTGAAAAGCTTGGCTATGCTAAAGGGAGAACTTTTGCTTATTGAAACTGAAGTGGAACTGCTCCTCTTAGTAAATGTCAAAGTACACAGAACCCTTGTGAGTGGTCTTTTGTACTAATCATCTTGAAATTTAAGTGTCTCTATTGTATTCTCCATTTCAAAAAAGTTTGTACTGAAATATGTTTTGGACGTCAATGAATTAACATCACACTATGAAGCTGGCAAATGGTGATACAGGCGGGTATATCTCATGAGGCCAGTTGGGAAGGTTGCCCCAGGCAGCTAACTCTGACTACTCCCTTGTATCCATGCCTCTCTGGAGTAGAAAAAAGACTGGAGAAGTGTGAAAGAGCATACTGAGTTACAGCAAGATCCTCACCCCTTACTCTTTTCTGCATTGTGCTCCTCTTTCTTTATCAACACAGGGAACTGCTGTGACACAGCTCCAGCTACCGGAGGAGGGCACTATTTGGCATGCTGCATCAGTCAGGCCCCAACTGGTCTTCTGTGGGTGACCCACCTACAATGGTGGGGTGAATAAATACTAAAAGAAAGATGCATCTATGCAACAGAAGTAGTTTTAGAAAAGATAGCAGCAAACATGAAGGGGCATTGCGTAGTAAATTATATTGCAACATAGCAAAAATGAATTTTCTCATGCTGCCCTTACAAAACAGGACCCTGCCTGTCAATGCCTGTGGTTATTTGAAAGGGGAAAGTAATTTACTCCCTCCTACTGTGATCCATATAATTCAGCCCCTTTAAAAAAATTTCCACATACTGTAAACTATCTTCAGTGCAAGGCGTTTTTCACCAAACCAAGAAATACTGGTTGCTATATTTGCTAGAAACTATTCTGCCTACAACTAGACTGAAAAATGTCAGGAATGAAGAAGATATTGGTCATTACTACTGAGGATAACTAAGTTAAGACAACTTAACAGGATGCAGTTGGGGCCAAAAACACTGGGAATCACGCCTATAATGGCCCCACTGGGTTTACAGCCCTAATGGGGTTTCCTGGATCTGCCAGAAAAGGCGTCAGGATTCAGTATAATACCCAAGTACTTAAATTCACTATATACAAAAGACAAGCTAGAGAATGTTCATATGTAGAGCTGAGCAAACTCTGCAATATGAATATTTTGAATAAAATATAGTTATTTAAGAAAGCAAGGTTCCTGCAAAGAAAGCACAATTCCTAATCAAAGCTTTGAGGCCCATCATTTATTTGCTTGTGCTTGAAATATTCGATTCAGAGCTGCTTGGCTTTCTAGCCTCAAAGAAATATTTTCACGAGACTGCAGCTTAACTAGGAAACAGCCCTAAAACATCTACACATGCTTATGGCTTTCCAGTTATCTTTGCAAAATTACATACATTTTTGACATGCTTTTAAAATTACAATTCTGGATCTATAGCACTATGTATTACAATATCAACATGTTCAGATGCTCTGAAAGTCACTGAGTAGCTTGTGCTGGTGATCCTCAAATATGCTTCTTGTAAGAGGAACCTAAGACGATGAAAGATGGATTAGCTGCCTGGACTTTACTGATAATTAATTTGGTTTAATCTTATCTGACATAATATAATCCAGTGTCTGCAGGAAGAATACACCCAGATATTTGGAATGTGTTTTTGTATGTGTATGAACAAAGCTTTGTGACCAGTAGATGGTACCCTTGCCTAATGGTAATGGAACTGTCCAGAATTATCTAACATAAATTGCAAGTCTTGAGAACAGGATACAAATGTGCATAGTAGTAACACTATTTGTAGTTAAAACTCTTGGAGGCAGTTGGAACCGAAATCTCTACCTCAGGAATCTCAGCTAGAAAATTAAATTAGCAGGTAACTGTTGCATTTTCTACCTTGGTCAATACTGTCACTGGAAGCAGTGGCATAACTAAAGGGGGTCTGATGCACTAAGATTTTTGCAGGGTGCCTCACCAACAGTGTGCAAATGCCTCCCACCCACGATTCTGGGTAGAATGTATAGCATGGTAATAGATCTGTAAGTACTGCAGAAGTAATAAAGGCTCTCTTGCCATTTGACAGAAGTGGCAGGATATTTAAATTGCAAAAAGGAAGTTTTTCCAACATAACAGTATTGGCATTCTCCCTATAGATCTGATCTATGAAAAAAATCTGGCTAATTGAACATCTAGAGCATGGGGACAGCAACAACCTAGAAGAGAGAAAAAATATCTGAGGTTTTCATGTTTCTTTGGTGCTGATCTTTCTCCAGCTTGAATTTTCTAGCCACCATTGTCTGAAGAGTTTTGCTTTCAGGGAATTATGGTAACAAACAGTAAGTTTCACTGAACTCAGCTTTCTTAGAAATCACTGCTATAGAACTGCAAGACAGTGCTATGTGTCATTCCATCAACTGGCAAGAACTACAGTTAAATTTTGAGTTATATTTGCCTTAAAACTTGGAGCACTTAAGAATCCCTTGATCAAAGCATATCTTCTTCCAGTATTTGAGGCTGAAATGTCTTAGCAGTTCCCATTTTTTAAAAAACTGGAAGTTCTGTTGACCTTCTTAGCCATTGTCTGTTGCTCCGAAATAGGGCTACAACGCTCTGTATACTGTGGCTAGACTTTGTGAGAAGTCTGTGGCTCCCTGGGGAGCCATGGATCATAGTTTGGGAAATGCTGTTTTAATCATGACTGTACAGGCTTAATTTTCTGGACTTCACCTTTTAGCTTTGCTCTGTGAATGAGGACCCAGGTGCTCTTATTGCAGACCACAGGCATAGATCAGAACACAATACAATGCAAAGCAGGCAGGACACAGAATGAGAACAACTACTTCTGACATTGGGATGATTCAGTGTCTTAAGAGGTGACACAGCAGTTGCAGAGGTGAACAGCAGGCATTTGCTTCTTCTATAATGCGTATGGTATGGAATCTAAATGTATGTTATCTAGAAAATGAAAGTCCTTGTGCTAGTTATATTAGCCATTATGGGAAAACTATACCTTAGAAAACTAATGTGATTCCAAGAGTCAGCATTACATGCAAGACTTTGAAAAGTACAAAATGTAGAAAATGGATCACTGATCAGTAAATGACTCACTGTGTTTAAAAATATATACACACATACTCTTTTAAGTTTTCCCTATCTAGAAATGTTGCATAGGCTCTTTGAACGCATGTGTTAAGTACCTAGATTGTAGGTTTTTACTCTAGAAGGGCAGTAGTTGAAAAATAGCACTTGAAAGATTTCATGTATTTCAGTGGCAAATCTTGAGACAGCACCCAGCCTGCACCAGCCATATTTCCCAATACACCCCATTACTAGAGTGGAGCTGATCACATGGAATCTTCATCTCCAGTCCTCAAAAGTTGATGGTAAAAATCTGTCATCATTCAGCATCTGATCTTGGCTTAACATTGTCTGGAAATAAAAATATTGCACGAAAGGTAAATTACGGAGGCCAAAGATACAAGCAGTCACATGTTTACTGTTGGCTGTCGCAGGTATGATTTATGAAGAGCTTGTTCAAGTTCATCTTCACATGCAACATTCATCAAAGTAAGAAGAGACAGCCGGAATTGGTCACACAAATGTAATCGATACAGATTTGTGTTAAAAGGCTAATATAAATCACTAAGATATATTTTCCACAGTTATTTAAAGAATGCATGAAGAGTTTGGCTTTTGGGACTGGTAGCATATGTTAATAGGCCTTACTGGTGGCATAGTTAGAGGGGTGATTCCCTCCCCATAGAATGCAAAGGGCCCTTCTCCTTTGGAGGCATTCCAAATGAAGGCCCTTGTAACTATGCCACTAGACCTTACAAATTGTATACACAACTAGGCAGAGACTCTATCCGGATTTCAGGCCTATTTCCCCTTTCTCATAAATGCTTTCAAAGCATGTAAAGTGCTCCATATATGGTATGCATGCAGCCCTTACAATAACGCAGCAAGGTGAATATTATAATCCTGTGCTGCTCCAGAGAACTGGAGCAGAGAAGGAGTGACATATTCATGGCTGCGTCTCCTCTCTGCCAAGAGTTCAGTGGAAAAACAAGAATATCCTGCTTTTATAATCCAGTCTCTTAGCCAATGTGCAGCACACGCTTGTCATGCACAGACTGAGGAAACTGGAGCCCATCCCACTGTGCCCAGGTGAACACTGAAATGCTCAGGGAGGGCCAAAGATATATCGGCACTGATTTCATGCATAGAGATCTACTTCAGAGCGTCATCAAAGGCAGTGGCTTCTAACACTTCTAATTGTGTTAACACTTTGTCGGTGCATAACCAAACAAATTTCTTTAAAGACTGAAGAAATACTTACTGTGAGGTTGTTTATTCCTTGAGAGAGTTCCCCTATTTGCATTACTGTTCCTTCTGAATGTTCCATCTGTAAAATCATTCAGCAACTAAATGATATCAAAACAGCTTCTGCAGCTTCTTTGAACAGTACATATACAGTAGAAATGTACTATTTCTAATGAGTATTAAAAATAAAATTTATACCGCATACGTGTACAGAGTCCCCCTCTAAAAATAATTCAATATGTTCATCTGAAAATTCATTGCCCGTTAATTTAAGTTGAAAAATACACTTTAGGGACTTTGTATTGATAAACAATTAATAAGCAGTTAAACAAGAATGTTTTAATATTTTTTAAACAAGAATGTTTTTCAGCTGTTAAAAGCGGTTCACAATGCATACATGCAGATTAAAAAAATCCAGCATGCTGTGTTAATGACTAAGAAGGTCATCTGTACTTAAAAGTGTACAAAAATCTTTCATTACACCAACATAGTTTCTATCCAGGTTCTCTGTTTAGTTATGGGAACAAAGGTCCATTCATGTGGCCTATTTGTGTTTTCAGAAATGGGTAATTCTTTCCCCATTCCTCTGAAAACCAAATTACTAGCGAGCCAATGCTCTGTAGCTTATCCTGTCATGAAAGCCAAATATAAATTTCACTGTTGATCTGGGCTGCTGATGTTATATTCAGATGGCTTGTTCGCCACTGTAAATTCAGACTGTTCTCAAATACTGAACCTAAAAATGAATCGTGCAAATGAGCCTCCCATTTAATCAAAACTCATAGACTGAAAAACTTCAATCCTGTAGCAGAAATACAGGTTTAACCTTACCGTTCAGAACATTTGGTTACCACCCTGATTAACTACAGGTCCAACTTTGTTATACACAGATTTGACTCAGCACAAATGGACACTGCAAATCAAAATTAAAAAAACTGCTTTTCTACTGTTGTAGAGAGGCAGTCATGCAAGTGATAATTCCATAATTCAGTCCCAGTCCCCTGCAGATACTGAGGTACTACCTTATTCCATTAGGCACAATAGAGGAGCAAAAAACCTGGAAGTGGGTCTTTCAACCTATTTTTCCATTGTTTATACACTGATTTTTTTAATCCACAGAAGGTTCTGGAATGGCATTCTAGGGGATAACAAGAGACACCTGTATTTTCATGGTATAAAAAGACAGTTACCATGATAACAAGGCAGGCAATGAATCAAGATGAATCAAATTCCCTTTCAAGTGTCTGCTAACTGTCCTGCAACTCAGTTGAGCTGAGCTCAACTACAAGTTCATGAACTTTTCTAAGACAAGTCTAATTGCCTGCCATGTTGCCATGTTAAGCAGGCTGCCTTTAAGCCATTAACTGCGACTTAAGGGATGCTTATCTTTCAATTTAAAGAGCCAACCTCAGTCACTTTGAGACAAAATTGCATATAAATAATTTGCACATAATCAGGCTACACCTATAATTTCACTTTAGGTTTTCAAGGTCTCCTTCATTTCCTTCAATGGACAGGGCTGTTTTCTTCACACATGCGTAAAGCTCCTTCTTCCACTGAAGTGAATATCTTTGTAAACCAGAGAGAATTTATTTCATGCAATAAAACTCCTGTGCCCAGAAGCAACCATTGGAACCTTTTAGGATTTTTAATATTGAACACCGGAATTATTCATTATTAGTTAGATAAATTAGTCAAGTTTGCTCAGGAACATTCATTCATCCATAAAAGTATCCTCTTGCTTTATGTGAAATGAAAGAGACCAAGCTTTATATTCTTTTCAACATACATTTTGTCTTCAACAGTAACCATGGTCTGCAAGGCTGCATTCCTATACCGCCATAGACAGAGAGCCATTGGAGTTAGGCAGGGAAGCATGCACCCAACTGGGAACTATGGAAGAGTTAAGAAGCCAAACTGGTTGCTGTGAACTGGTTGCTTTTCTGCCCTGCTTGTAACCTTTTGCAGACTGATCACTATTGGAAAAAGAAGGCTGAACTAAATGGATCCTCAGCCCAATATAGGCTCTTATGTGCTTAAGTCAGCATTAAACGGAAATCCCACTTGTTTAGCTAGGTGACTGGTGCAGTAAAATGGGCTCAAGACTAAGGAGGGGAAACAGATGGGATTAAACAAAAACTAAACAAAAAGCTTTCATAACACTTTTCAATGTGTGCACATTTCTCTTGTTTATGGCCCATTTGTGATCCATGTGTAGTATGATCAGTAACTGGGAGCAAAAACAGAGCAGATAGGCAACATATTACAATTTGAATAAAGGGAAAATGAGATGTTAAAATGCGATGAATCATGCAAATGAAAATGTATACAACATTATGACTAGACTCCAATTTACCATTTCCTGAATTAGTTTCTGACTTGGAAACCAAAATCATCAGGCATTTGTTTCAGACTCTTGAATGTTGCAAATAGCTCACAAGTTCAAGCTGCTCCATTTTTCAGGGTTTTTTTAAGTACTTTACACATACCGCTCTATATATCATCAGAATGGCAATTTATAAAAGTTCCCCAAGCCCCAATGCTCTAACTCTATCATCAAAAGAAAATAATCAGTGCATTAGAATGTGGGACTTATCCTGAAACACCACTTTTATTGTTCCATTGGTAAGGTTGTTTGTTCATTTTAAAGATACATTGTTAAGCCTAACTTCTTCCATAATATAACATGTGCATTCAATATGGTGCAGACACTGCACAGATGAGATCATCTTAAAAATATACAATCCAACTGTACTATTCAGTATAAAATAAGACACATCTTTGCAACTCCTTGCATTAAAAACTAATATAAAACATTAAAAATACCTCTGGTAACTTTATGGCATTTAAAAAATAATGGTCCCAATCCAAAGAACCTTGGCCTCTAGCAGCAGTGTGCTCTGAGCACTCTTTGCTGGATTAGGGCTTAAGGTGCCCTTGATTTCAACCATAACATCTGTGTAAAGCTTTTTTTTGGTATTCCTGAAAAAGGGCTGGAGAAGATGAGTAGGATGACACTGTTGCAAATGGAAAACCATTCAGATGACATTTTAAATGCAACGTTCTTCAAACCTAAGCCCAATACATTCATTAAATCCATGCAGATGCATTATGTATTTTAAGTTAACTTGTAACAAAAAGTTATTTTGTAAGCTTTGGAATGCATGAAGAGGATGAGAGGCTAGTGAAGTCAGTCCTTCTGGCCCACCTGATCCAGTTTGTCTAGTTCTTTGTCAGGAAGCACATTATGCATTCTGTATGAACCACAGCCTTTTTGGTTTCCATTTGTTGCATTTGGACTTGTATCAATAGGACAAATATAATCTGTCGATTCATCAAATTTCTTTTTTCTCAAATTTCCAAAATGTGAAAATCCAAGTTTCTTTGGCTAGAAAGAAAAAGTTCACATTTAGTGCTAAGTTACACTTTAATTGAAAGGATATCAATGAATGTTTATTAGATATACACTAGACTGAAAAAAGTGAGTTGACCTAGAGACTGAGGAAATTTGTATAAAGCTGCAATAATAATGTTTCTGGACAATAGGATATGGGAAATAGTTATACATCATTAATTTACTCTATTGATCTCAGTAGTAAGGTTGAATACAATTATGTTTTCCTACAATGATTTCCTTTTACACCATTTATTAAAAACAACGCTCATGGATTTTACTTCACTTTCCATTTATTCCCTCAATTTCATGAAGAAAACAAAGCATATTCATCAAAACCTTGATTAGTGAATTTGTTCTCTGGAAGAAACCCAGTTTGTGAGATGAAAAACCCAGCCTGGTAGACCTGAGCTCCAAAGTCCATTAGCAAGGGGTTCTATAGAACTCCCTATGAGAACCCCCGAAGCCCACCACTGGGCCTGGACCTCTATAATGGAATTTTGTGGTGCATGCATACTGTAAGCATCTAGAATAAGGCACGACTGAATAATTAAGCCTCGCTCTATGGAATTTGGCTAAACCCAAACTGTGCCTATGGGAGTCAGAGTCAAATTGGGTTGAGTTGCTGCCCCCATCGAGAAGGAGAAAACAATCTAGTCCAGCCCTGTCTCAAGTGATGCAGAGGCAAAAACTCACGTGACGAATGCCCTCCTAGTCTCATTTGAGAACAATTTAAGTGGGCAAAAACAAGGCAATAAGCTCAACTTCTCCTAAGATTAGCTTTTTAAAACTGCAAACCAGGAAAATCGACTTCGTTTTTTAATGGTCCTCAAATGTTCAGGTATCTTACCCGGACTTTAGCAGTGGTCGTCAGAGGTGCATAAGCTGTAGAGTCTGTTATTTCCCTTTTTTCTTGCTGTGCTTCTGGTCCAATTAGCACATTAAAGTTAGTGGTTAAGTGGCGTCTTAGCAGTGTCTTTTGAGGTGGAATGTTGAGAAGCATTGCCAGAGTGTCACCGTTGAAACGCGGCTCAAGGATCTAATAGGGAAACACAACCACACATGCTTCTGTTTATACATGAGCTGTCTTGAATTAAATACTCAAAAGGTTTTAAATACTGAATTTAGTATTTAAATACTCAATTAAAAAAAGATTTTAAATAGTTTTAAAAGGAATTAAATACTCAAAATTGCTGTTGCTAGTTTCTTAAATCAAATCATTAAATTATCTCTCTCCTCTTAGTTCCCTTCCCTCCCTTTCCTTTATTCTTCTTTTGAACTAATCTTTCTATTCCTATTTCCCTTCTCTCTATTTCCCCCCTCCTACACTCCAATTCCTTTCCCATCATACTGTTCTTTTGTCTTCTTGTTTTTTGTCCGGTTGTAACCTTTTAATGCCAATAAAGGTATTTGTAATCGTAATCGTACTCAAAAGGTTGTTTTGAATTATCTGGGTATTTTAGTACTTCTATGTATCATCTAGAAAGTGTTAACACTATTACAGACCAGAAGCAGCAACTCCTCCCTTTATCCACTATACAATAATTCATTATCAACTATCAACTTTTTAATGAATAAAACATTTATCCATTTTCACTATTTTTGAGGCTCACATAAGGTAATTACATGTTTTGGGTGGTTATAGGTATAACAGTGCATGAGGTCTGCAATTCCAAATATGCGGGGTTAATATGTTTGTTCCAGGGGAGTGAATGCAACCTTTGCACTTGCAGCTCTACCCCCTCCATTAGAATGGATGGAGAACTATGTGCAATCAAGAGCATGCATGGATCTCTGGAACAAGTCAGCTCATAGATTAGCTGGTCATCAGCCTCAGTTGAGAATATAAAGAGATAAAAGTGTGTTGACCGGAAACTTGCAAAACTGATGGCTCTGTGAACCACTGCTCAAAAAAAAGATAGTAATGGCTGAAATTACCCATCATTGCTGGAGTAAAATTTAAAGAATATTTGTAGGCAGTGGGCCCATCTGGGCAGCAGCAAGCATCAGGCACCACTGGGCAGCAGGCACATGTGGGCAGGAAGCACCACGCAACACTGGGTACCCGTTGGACACCAGGCACTATTGGGTACCCTTGTCAGGCACTGGGGAATACTGGGCACCAGTGAACAATACCAGGCACTGAAGTGGTTTTTAGTTGGGTCTGACATCACAGAAGGAATATGTTCCCCAAATTTCACGCTTCTAGGTACAGGGGTTTGGACTGAGTGTTGATATATGAGTCAGTCAGCCTTCAATGTTAAGTATAGGGACAACAAACATGATGTACCCCTTTTCAGCCCCTTAGGGGTTAAATTTCTAAAAATCAGTTTTTAGTGGGTGCCTATATCACAGAAAGAATACCATTCCCAAATTTCATGCTTTGTTTTTATATATATACAGATTTATCTACTATAGATAGACAGACAGACAGCACTTGTTTTATTTTAAGCATACAAATATATTTTCCATAAGAACAACTGTCAAATGCATCATCTTTTCTAATCAAGTATTATACTTATTTATCTTTAAACTAACCAATGTGACTTCTGCAACATAGGTAAGGATGTTCAAAAAAGAAAGATAATTTGTTATTCCTGACAAGTGCATAATACCGTTCATAATCGTAGAGAGAGCTGGCTGACATTTTATCAATAACGGATTTGAAAGTAATTTCCACTATGTAATTTCTGCTTAATGAATATACATATTAAATACAAAAGACATTTGTATTGGCTTTTTATGCAGTGTAATTTATAAAATAAACTACTTTGTTTATATTCTCCATTTTATTTTTATACAGCAGACTCAGAAACTGATCAATGAACACATTCCCTACCTTAATAAGTAACAGTTCCCTTTTCTTCAACTCACGGATGTGAAATATATATGGAAGTTTGTAAAATGTCTAGAAAAATCTATTTAGAATTTTATATTTTTAACAGAATGGAATAAACATTGCAAGGTTTCTTACAATGAGGCCACCATGAACTCCACTTCCTCGAAGGTTCGGTGCATATTCTGCCAGATCTACGGATCGGAGCCATTCCATCACTCTGTGATTGGACCATTGAACTACTTCAGAAGGTGAAAGATTATTCTGTTTTGGAAAGGAAATGCATCATTAACAAACACACACCCACCGCAAACACAAATATTGTTGATTATGGATTATTAGTCAGTTTTAGTAGGGTTTTTAAAATCTCACTTTTCATAGAAACCTACTTAAAAACCTAGCTTTCAAAGAGTGCTTGGGACACTCCACAAAACCAGAAACATCGTTCTACTCAAATCTCCTTTTGAATTTAACAACACAGTGCCAAAGGCCACAGTAATTTCATGTGCTCCTCATGAGCAGATTTTCTGGTATAAAAAGACTTTTAACATTCTACTCCTGGATCTATTCATGAATGAGCATCCCCAGGAGGAGCTTGTCTCATTCCCACATTAGTGTATCCCGTCCATAGTGTTTTCCTGAATGTGAAGAAACAGAATCTTGGTGCAAAAAAGGATGAACTTTAGAACAATTGTCCCAGGAAGACAAAAGGCAGATTGCCTGAGATTCTTCCATGCTTGATTTCGGTCCAGGAAAAACACATGCTAGCTTCTAGGAAGCTAAAGGTCTCAAGAAGGATCGTTTAATTTTCACCTCGTCTGCTGGCCTCCTACGTAGACAGTGAGGATTGAAATTGTTCACATGCAGCACATGAATGGCACACTTAATACTGAGATGATGTAGTTGGCTTGTAACTTTGAGGAATAGGAGATCATTCTGCAAAATAAAACCAGGCAGTCAAGACATACGCAGTGTCAATCGCTGTTAAGTTGTAAGTTGTGTTTTCACACTGTAAGTTGGGTTTTCTATACAATTTATATCTTAGCATATTCAGTCCTGGTGTTGGAATAGTATTTTGACTAGTTGGCCACAGTGACTTAACTCCATTCAGATAACCCTAAATAACTTCACACCAAGGTTTCTTAAGATCAAGCTACAAGATACAAGGATTTTTGTATCTTTTGTATCTTAAGATCAAGATCAAGATACAGGGGAGTATGGAACCTAATTTTGGTTCGTGGAAGACAAAATCACACACCAGTAGGTGCAAAAATCTGGGACTCTTGGGACAACAACAGCTAGCAATAGGTGCTGTATGTGTTTAGAAACTGGTTCTGTTTGCTTTTTCAACTCTAAAGCAAATGTCATTGGTTCTGCAGGCATTGGGGTTTTGTGCACTTTGCCCTTATATAATTACCAGGCTGTATCTGCTGGGTGCTACCTGTTACATCACTTTAACACCTTTTCTCTTTGTATTATATAAACTAGATGTACCATATTTACTTGATTCTGGTGCACTATCAAATTTAATGTGCACTTATTTTAAAAGGCTTGAAAAAAAGAGTTTACAGTCATTTGTAATGTACAGCTGCAAAGCAGGTGCAAAATATTAAAATTAATTAACAAAATTTAATTTTACGTAGCTACCGGCCTTGAATGGGGGCAGAGAGAATCCCCTCCCCTGTCCTTCCAAGCCATGATCGTCCTTCCAAGGCGTCCTTCCAAGGATTGCACCTTGGAAGGACAGGGGAATGGAGTGCTGGTAGCTACACTACCAGCCATGGAGAGAGGCTGAGAGAGCCCCCTTCCCCTATCCTTCCAAGGCACGATCATGTCTTGGAGGGAAAGGGGATGGAGTGTGCATATCCTTTCCCCACCAGACAAGCAGAGAAGCACTGCTCCTCTTCCTGTCTGTTGGCTGAATCAAAATGCGGGGCTGCTTCAGCGCATGTGCACTGAGGCACATGAGGCATTTTAACCCAAATTGCTGGCAATGCCTTCCTTGTCATTCAAGGCATTGCTTGTAATACAAAGCAAAGATTTCTGGGAAGTCTTTGGTGATATTACAAATTGGTCACTATTTGGGTCATTTGTCTTTCTATACTTTGTACAGGGTGATTCAAAATGAATGGAACAAAAAAGCAAGCAATGTTTTCTTTTTGTCCCATTTATTTTGAATCACCCTGTATTTTGACTCCTTGCTTGCTAAAGTCTATGTTCACTAATAATTTGTTGGGTGATCGTACCTGATTGTTCATAAATGCTACTGTGTGATTTTAAACAAGAATCCAGGGTTGTGTGTTCTCCTGGGAGTGTGCAGAGAGACTCACCCTACAATTTAGAGTAACAACGGGAGCACATAAGAGACATTACGTGTACCCATAGTTACTGCACCACCTAGTGGAAACCTGGGGGAAATTAATATTGCAACCCAGAGTAAATTGTTCTTACACCGGAGCAAGGACTCCCTGGAATTACTCTGGATTGCCCCCTCAGGCGGACTGTTCCAGCATAACTCTTGACATGACACACCAACCCATTTTAAAAAGTGCTGGATTTGCTGTTTCTCTACAGAACAACACTAGCGGCTGATGCTCTTAAGTCTTGCCCATTTCATTCTTTTTTCATTCACCAGTATTGCAGACCTACATAACCTGAAAGACTTCCATTTTCCTCTCTGAAAGTTCCTTGAAGGCAAAACATGGGCTAAACATTCCTACAAAGTCAGCAGAACAATCCTTTAAAAAAATTAATAAAAAATGAATGGGAAATATAAATTCTAAAGGCAGTTGTTATAAAAAAGAAATTCCAAAGATAGATGATAAAGGCAAGAGAGAGCTGATTATGAAACTTGTGTTTTCTTACCACAGTTAGGTACTGCAGCATTCTGCCATCAACTCTGGACTCATGAAACTGATCTTTATATTGAGGTAAGCCAATATCATCAAGCCATCCTGCAAAACACACACATACCATACATTAAACACAGAAATATTTCCTGTGTTACTCTGCATTCTTTAGAGAATGCAGAACATTTTCTGCATTGTTATACCCTCTCTGTCTTTTCTTCTCCAAGCTTATACAGCTTTGCTGTTAAACCAGCCACTTAAACATGAAGATGGGGGAAGCTTCTTTCACATTTCATAGGTTTTTCACCATCCACATATCACTTCTTAACATGAGGCTACTTTAGGACAAACCTCTGACAGCACAGAGATAAAACTCCAGCTTTAAACCCTGTATCATGTCGTTCCCAGGAAGTGGAAGTTACAAAAACTGGAACTAACCCTACAATCCAGAGTAACTACATGAGCACGTAAGAGTCTTTATGTGCACCCATAGTTACTGCACCACCTAGTGAAAACCTATGGGGAATTCATATTGCAATCCAGAGTATGGGCAAAATCCAGAGTAACAATGGAGCGTCCTTGCTCCAGTGTAAGAACAACTTACTCTGGATTCCAATATGAATTTCCTATAGGTTTTCACTAGGTGGTGCAGTAACTATGGGTGCACATAAAGACTCTTACGTGCTCCCATAGTTACTCTGGATTTGGGGGTAAATTGTTCTTACACTGGAGCAAGGACTCCCCGTAGTTACTCTGGATTTTGCCCTAAATTTGAGAATTCCTCCTTCCAAAACTTTGAAAAGCAAAACCATTTAAACTTCCTCAAAAAGTAAAATAAGCAAAAAAAAATTAAGTGTATTAATTCAATTTCTACATCTTCCAATACTTACGTGTCACCCAGATATGATCTAACTGAGCAGACTTCTCATCTTGTTTTGTGTTTATTGCTTTCACAGCCAAAACTAACTTCTTCCTATGCAGAGGATGCTTTATTCCCAACTCCTATAAAGAAATGGTGCAAAAATGGTGTTGCCAATTTGACATTTCTGCAGACAAGAAAGCATATTTTCACTTTATTTATTTTACTCAATTTATACCCCGCCTTTCCTCCCCCATAAGGGGGAGCCCAAGGCGGCTAACATTGAAGAATAAAACATCATTAAAATTGCTAATAAATACAAATTAAAACATCATTAAAATACAATTAAAATACAATTAGAATAATATTTTATTTATTACTTTAAACTATATTTAAACTTTAAACTAAGAAGGATATCATAGAGACTGTAAGAGACTGTACAGTAAGAATACAGTAACACTGTAAGAGACAGCAACCAAAATGATCCAAGGGCTGGAAAACCTTCTTTAGAAGAAACAGCTAGAACATTTGGAGCTTTTTTAGTTTGGAAAAAGGCAATTAAAGGTGGAACACACTGCAGAAGAGCAATCACAGAGAGATATACAACTCTCCTGCTTGTGGATTATTATGGGAAACACAGTTCTGAAACAAATGGATCTTATCTAGGACAAGATGGAGAAATACTGGAGCTAATACTATATAGCTAATATATATATAAATATAAATATAGCTAATACTGGAGTCTCTTACCTTTTCCATATCCTGAGGAGTTGCTGTTAAGAGTGTGTGACCTGTTGTTACCCACTGTCGTGCAAAAATGACATACTGACCAAGACCAAAGTCCTCAAGCCAGTTACAAATCCGTTCAGTGGTCCATTGGGCAAAAGGGGCATTGGGGTCACTAGGAAGCACAAATAATACATGGTTAATATTATTATTTCCATACTATGTTTTCAATAATTCTCTGATTACACTGATCAACAAGGTGTAGATATCTGACATCATGGTTACATTTTATAATGCAGTTTTACATGCTTATTTCAAATCTGAAAACCGTTTTGCTGTATCACGTCAGGTTTCGAAGACATCACAAGCAGGCCTCCGTCAGTCTTGAGAGACTATGGTATCGTGCTCGGCACTGCATACACTGCATGCGAAGCACGAAAGCCTGGGTTGGATTGTTATGGAGGATAGGCTGTTACCCAAGCAGCAAATCCCCCCTCTCCACACCACTGAATTAGTCCAATGGAAAGGTAGAGCCAATACGATTGGATCAGCTGGCGTCGCAGAGCTGGGCTAAGGACAGGAGCTCACCCTGTCTTGTGGGGCCCACCCGGGTCTCGAACCCTGGCCTGCTGGTTAACAGGCACAGCGTCTTAACTGCTTGCGCCAGAAAATACATATTTATATGGAACACCTTTTGTCGAATATGTTTGTCGATTTTCGTTATTTGCAATACAACTCAATTTGTGTTTTCGACAATTTTGAAATTGTACACCAGGTACGATTGCACCAGGTACGACAACTTCGCACTTTCGGCACAGACACAAAGAACTTGTGCAGTTCTTTGCAATGAGTGACAGTTTTTGTTACTGCATGGATGTGCAAGGTCTTATGTCAAGCCTCGGGGTGGAACACAGCATTGAAGAATGGCGACTGTTCATTGATTTGTCAAAGAGAAGTCTAAAGGCAGTATTATTACACAACGGTAACAGATATGCATCAGTACCAGTTGGTTATTCTACCACCTGAAAGAGTAGAAAGAGTGGTTATTCTACCACCTGAAAGAGGTAGAAAGAGTGGTTATTCTACCACTATTTCAGGTGGTTATTCTACCACCCGAAAGAGGTGTATGAAACCATGTCGCTACTTCTTGACAAAATATGCTATCGTGACTACAACTGGCATATCTGTGGTGATTTAAAAGTTACCACTATTTTCATGGGAATGCAGACTGGGTACACAAAATACTGCTGCTTTATCTGCGAGTGGACAGCAGAGATAGGAAGCACCACTATATAAATAACACTTGGCCCATCAGAGATAAAATGCAGCCAGGAAGTAAAAACGTCCTTCGTGTACCGTTAGTTGAGTGTGACAAAGTTATCATGCCTCCACTTCATATAAAGCTGGGACTCATGAAGAACTTTGTGAAGGCACTAGATAACAACTCAGATGCTTTTTGGTACCTGTGCAACAAGTTTCTGGAGTTGAGTTATGCAAAAGTGAAAGAAGGTATGTTCATAGGTCCACAAATAAGGACGATCATTGCTGACAGCCACTTTGAAGACCTGGTGATACTGAAAGTGATACTGGGTGATATCTCAAGAATGGTAGGTGATAGAGACAAACGGTTTGCATATTCAGAATCAGCATGTCTCAATTGTCTTAGAACACATGTTGGATACCAAGATATCCACCGAAAGATTTTTTTTGTTTATCAGTGAATTATCAGGGGAGAGAAGAGGGGGCATTAGAAACTAGGCCCTGCTGGCCTCTGCAGTTTTTACAGGACAAGGGGACTGGCATGAAGCTGGACTTAAGTCTTCAGTACAAGAACAGTTATCAGTTCCACACCTTTTGTCAACTCATAATGATGGTTTTAAGTGCCATGTAGTCTTGGGCACATGATAAAGTGGCGCTGGTACCCTTCTACTCTAGCTCAGTCTCTACACACCCCACTTGAGCACAAAAATCCACTGGTTCCCTGTCTCTTATTTCAAGAAGGATTCCACGGTATGTTTGACTTTTGAAACATTTAATATGTTGAATTATTAAATGCTAATCGCCCTTTCCTAATCATTAAGAAAAAGATTAAAATAACTTGCAGGATACTATGCTTTGCATATTGCTCAGTTCACCCAGAATAATTCCCTAATACCCTTTTGTCACTTTTTTTTAAAATCATGGAACATGTAAATATAGGATATAACTATACAGGTTGAACCTCCCCATTAGCAACATTTGGTTCTCTGTAATTACGTATTTTCTCATTATACAAAGGCAATTAGTTACCATGTTAACATGGTAGGCAACGAATCAAGATGAATCAAGTTCCCTTTCAAACGGCTTAGTTTCAGCTCAGAGGCAATTCAGAAATAATTATCACATGGGGAAGCGAGGTGTCTTTCTTAACAGCCTGAAATCTGAAACCAAAGCTGAACTCTTTAAGAACTTTTTCAGGCAAGATTAATTGCCTACCACAGAAATTAGGCAGGCTACCTTTAAGCCATTAACTGCTCCTTAAGATATGTTAATCTTTGAATTTAAAGAGCCAACCTCATTCGCTTTGAGACAAAAATCGCATATAAATAAATCACATATAATTAGACTATAGCTGTACAGTTGATTGGCCCTTGACAATAGGGACAAATAGTTTTCAGTGGTTCTCACTGAGTGCTATGGACAAGGTAAATGGGCAGTAAGGGACTGTGTATTCAGAGAGAAGTAGAATGTGCACAGTACTTACAACTCTTCTTGGAATGGATGGCCTATCATTAACTAGCGTCAAGAGACATCAGAAAGAAACTACAGCTCATCTCTAGATTTCCCAACAAGCAGGAGCTCAAAATTCTCCTTGTAATTGCAGACAGATTATTACCACTACTTTCTAAGAAAGTGAAAGTGTTTGCGAGCAACACAGTCAGTGGACAGTCAGCATTCTGCAGTAATTAATGATGTGAACACAAGCAATTAGTTCTTGCCTCTTCTGTCCTTTAGTTTCCTTTGATCGAGACAATCTAGGTCCAGCTGTTGCACGGAGGCCTCCTCTCCGAAATTCAGACAAGCCCAGATCATCTCCAGGGAAATTACCTGATTGAGTCCTGCGAATTCTTTTAGAAGAGATTAAAAGACTTTTAGAAGCGATTAAAAAAACCGCCAGGCATTAAAATATAAACAGCAGCATTCATTTTTCATAAACAAAAATGCAGGCAGTCAAACCTATCTTTACTTATTACTAAATAATAAGTAAATATTTAGTCAAACCTAAGTTACTTATCCTCAGTAATTTCCATAATCTCTCAAGTATTATTACTTACTTTCCCCATATTTTCTTTATTCCTCTTGGGCTTCTTTTATTTTCTGGAGTTATTGGAGACTGTGCTCCTGATTCTGTTCCAGAAGACAAAGGTGAAAAATCTTCTGAATTCATTGTACCATCCATGTTGTCAGAGTCTCCTATGAATTAAAAGCATCATTGGGATTATTTATGGAGCCAAAGTAGCACAAAGTAACAAAAGGGGATGCTTAATGGAACGTAAGATCTGATGTATTCAAAATTACTCAAGATTAAAAGTTGACTGCATAATATTCTAGAACTAAGGGTACACATGTACCCTTACTTTCACACGTACTTTCAAATTTATAACTGGGTTTCAATTTACAATTAAATTCATAATGTTTTGTGTAAAGCAGTCATTTCCAAACCTGTACAGGGGAATTGGGACCAGGTAAGTGTTTGCATGGACAAGAAAGTGGTGGCGATGATGGTGCTACAGCTATCACGTTTCTTTGCTATCTGCTTTTTCACCTGAGGGGCAGAGCTGGCCTCTTGAAGGCCCCTGGAGGCTCACAGTCATTTTCAGAGTCTTCCATGGCTTTGTATACAGCCCTAATCTTTGACCAGTAGTTACTTCTGGTTTTCCTGAGGAAATGGAAATCTAAAAGGGATCTCTCCAGGGACCATCTCCATGTGAGTCTCTAGGACCCTGCAAGGTTAGCTCTATTCCTCAGGCAAAAAACTAGCCCCTTGGTAGTGATGGAACTGCAATTACTGCAGCGACTGCTGCACCGACATTGGTACCATTGGAGTAGGGCCACTTGTCAAAAGAGGGAATGCCCTGCTTTGGGTTCTGTAATGGGTTGCAACCCAACACTTTGTGAACCACCACCATAAAAAATACAGTAAAGTGCCAAGTGAAAGGGTGAACAAGACACTTGGAGTTCTGTAACCAAAGACAAAGGGCAGTACCAATGGATTGTTAAGGTTCTGACTACTAAAGAGGCTACTTGGATTTTTTTGGTATAAAATAAAAAGAGTATAAAATAAAAAAGCTAAATTTCACATTTTTAAGAAACTTTCATTCATAGATAAATCAATCTATCAGATGAGGATATTGGGTAGACCAATCTAGAAGAGCATAGATAACTGATGACAATTTGCAAGATAGTAGTGGCATGGATTGTTGTGCTTTATTGACAGATAAATTTGATACAGAATACAAAATGGGTCATTAACAGTGCAATCTACTCAGAAGTAAGTGTTCAATAGTGCTTACTCCCAGGAAAGTATGGTTAGGATTGCAGCCTAAATGGCCCAAAAAATATTATAACCTGAGAAATACAGTACATTTTTTTTTTCAAAAAGGATGTGATTTTAAGTAGCACCCAAATTCCTGGTACTCTTTCTGGTAACTTTCCAAAATACTGCATCATAGTTTTTGGTTTTGCACAATTAAAGGATAAAAATAAAGAGGAATTTTAATCCCCTTTGCAATTAAATAATTTTGCATATAGAGCACTGGGGGCTTCAGTTGCACATGCTAAGCCTTTAATGAAATCTTAAACTTAATTATAAGACCATAAGCCCAACTGAACGAAAAAGGATTTACTTGAAGAAACAATTGCAATGTTTGTCAACTAAAATTTATGATTCCTACAGACTAGTGCAGAAAGTAAAAAACTGGCACTTGTCTATCTAGATTTTAAATAATTTTATTTGGAACTAAGCAGAGTCACAAATAAGTAAGTCCACTACCTCAAATTATTTTCAATTGAGAAGTAAAAGGGGACACACACTCCAATTTACTGCAAGCATAATAGCTGCAAACTGACTGAGTATACGGTACCTAATATTGGTGCACTGACACTCCTGATGCGATCTTCAATCAATCCAAGAACCAGAAAGCCATATGTAGAAGAAGCAAAGATGGAGAATTCAGGCAAAACAAGAGTTATAGAAAAGCAAAAGAGAACCAGCAGCCAAAGCTAGGAAATAAAAAAATTGACAGGAAGCAAAGTAACACAGCAGATGAAGTCAATCTGGGACATGTTGTCTGTGGATCAGAAACATTCCATAGCAGGAAATGCACAATTCTAGAGACTTCACAACGAATTGTATATAATTTTTTAAAAAAATCCCTTCAATATGAAAATATATCCAAAGTACTCCTAACTATACAGTGTACAAGAATAAAATAAAAAATGTTTCAGGCCTCACTTAAATGCAAACAGGCACCCAGGCAAATGGAGTGATTCTTAAAAGAAAACACCCCCCCCCTCCACACTCATTGACTCCTTGGACTCAGCTATCAGTTTTATTTCTGAAGCAAGATCAAGAGCCTCATTTTTCCCAGTAGAGAGTCTGTGCATTTGGAAAATTGTAACTACTATTTCTAGAGGCTTATGTCTTCCAGGGGGTTGTTCAACACACTGTCATTACCCTGCAGACATACGTTGTGCTAAACATGTCCAATGGGGTCTGGTTCTTTTAGAAATTCCAATGTTTGTAGGGGCCGGTAAACATAGCTTCACTCAGGGTAAAACAATATTTTTGTTAGCTCAAAAACAAAGAAGATTTTGCACTGCAACTAATACAACTGGTGCAACATTATTGTGAACCATAACCCTGGTTCCCTTTACAAATATCTCTTGGAGATTCAACCTATTAGCTAATCTAGTAGAAGCTATTGGCTGGAAGGGTAGGTGGAAAAATAGCTATGAAGGCATCTTCAGACAATGCTGGCAATGTAGCTCAAAAATGGGGATGAGCACGACTCCCTTGAGTTAGTCATGACTAACAGGGCAAACTGCAGTGGACACCTTTATCTTTACTAAAGCATATATAATGCCAAGGCATGTTTCTGTTAACATATACAAATCCATTCATACTTCTGAATACATACTCAGGCTTTGCATGCCGTTGTTCTCACTGCCATTCACTCGACATGCGTTTGGGGAAGAGGTTGAGTTGTAGATTCCATTATCACCATTTTGCGCAGGCCGAAGAAGCTTCCCTGGCAAGGTTTGATATTTGCTGCTTTTCACAACTGGCTTATTCTGTTTGGTTTTGTGTTTAAAAAACAAACAAAAAACACTATTTATTATAAAGTTACCTGACATATGAACCAGAAGTAGGCCAAACTTTGCTTTTCTCTTTTAAGAGTTTTAACAGACATTTCCACGTTGATCATGTGCAAAATATGCACCGGTTTCTGCATAAAGCTATTCAAGGAGATGAACAACTTGTGATAGTTGGGGCAATTAAGCAGGAACATCCAAAAGAAGTAAGGATGTTCTGGAGGTCATGTTACACAATATCATCAAGACAATATCGTATTTCCTGTGCTTGTTTTTTTTGCTCGGAAATAAACAGCTGCAGAAGCGGAAGAGGGAAGGGGAGGCCTCCAAATAAGAACCACGAGGTAGGGGGAAATCTTGCCCAGCTATTTTCCCCCAAACAATATTGTCCAAAACAGAAGCTGTTCCATCACAGCTTTGGAGTGGAATGATAGCATAAATTTGGCCTATGGAGAGGATCATCATCCCACTCCCATGGTGATTTACTCTAAATCAAAAGCAAGCCCAGGAGAGATTATTGCATGTTTTGTCTTGTGTGATCCAGAAGGAGTGAATCAAGGGTAAGCAAATTTGAAAGGATCTGACAGCTGTAAGATACAGAATGAAGACAAATGTTTTGCAAACCACAAACAGCCGTGTGTGACACTGTGTACTGAATTATCTACTTAAGCAACTTCTAAAAATTACTACTACAGTTCTTCATTGAAATAATATCAACTATGTATTAGGTTTGTAACAAAAAATGGCCAAGCTCATAATTGTTTTGATTCCCAAAAATAATTTGGCTAATTGAATTTTTCTCAGGGCCATCTGTACTCTGCTTATGTACCTCTGAAGCTGAATGAGTCTGCTTTTTTGACTACATGGCCCTTTTATTATGCTCAACTCCCTGCTACTTTAGAGTTGTAAAGCAGGTAAAGATGTATAGTACATGTAAACCATATAAACACACTGACATGCATTCATTCAGCTACCATTTCTCTATTTATCCAGGGAAACATTTTGGTCACTGGATAAAAATCTCAATGTCTGTCAGTAGAGGTAAAATCACACTTCAACTAGTTTGCTAAAAAAATCAGAATACGAGTACATACATAGAAATGAATTCAAGGGAGAAAGCAAATGGGGAAAAATAATCATAAACTATTGAAAACGTATTTCTGTATGCAAATGTTAAAATGGATTAAGCAGTTGATATACCTCTTGTTCTATCACACGTTCTACTGGTTTTCCATCTACATGCTATGAAGTTGCAGGAAGAATAATTTCAAAGTGTAGGGGAGAGAAAGTAACGAACAAAATGTTAGTTCAAACAAAGTGATATTTTTAGTCTGATTACTACTAATGTTCTGAGAGGGCAACTGAAAGTTTATTTTCTCCTTAGCACAAAATTATGCTGCAATACCTGTATACATTTCCCATTTCCTTTCAGAAAACAAATGTAAGCCAACTTCCTCTAAAGCCAACAGAATTTGTGTCAATGGTAATTGACACAGGTAATACTCTGGATAAAAAAGTGTGTTCCAATTCTGGACTACAGAACAGCTGTTTAACCATTCACTACAATAATTATAAAAACAGATGCAATAAATTGAAGACCACTGGATTATTGCCACCTGTTCCAATGAGCATACTTTGGGAGAAGCAGTCATCCAATGGATCATCCACAGCAACGTCCCAGGATCACAATAATTTCTCCTTTTCTCTTGCTCTGTATGTTGCATATGTGCAGAAAGTACAGTATGCATGGAACTGAAATGATCACTTGTTCCATCAAAATTTATAGAGCAAGGAACACGTATTATTTGACTGATGATTCAAATATCTGGATTCAATATCTAAATGTACACAATGTCCAAATTTTCTTTCATCAGGGCACCCTTTCCACTCTGACTTGCCTGCAGAAATCCCTCTGCGTATGGCAGAGGCAATGGTCAGAGTGCTGGAAAGGCCTATCAGACATACAAGAATAACAGAGAATATATCCATTACTTTCTTGTGTGTTGCAAGCTAAAAAAAATCAAGAATGAAGGAGAGATGTAAATATATGTTTCCAGAAGAATCCTGTTCTGCAAAACAGAGTTTGCAAAACACTAGAGTGATGACTATATTTTCCATAAAATAGAGCATGTTTAGTGATAATGCTGACCAGCCATTACGATGTCTAAGAATACAAATTTTATATACTCAAGCAACAGTCTTCAGAAATTTTTTCAGATCTACCCATTCTCCTGGTGTTTGCATTTTAGGACTTTTTAAAATTCTTTGCTAAATTGCCTTCTATCTATGCTTTCAGCATAGGATAAAGCAGATCCCAATTATACAATTCACCCCATAGGAGAAAATAGACTTTCCAATTCTCAAATAATTGGAGAAGTTAGTTCATCATTTGCCATACATACCACCACAAAATGTAATGCAAAAAGAAAATCAAATAACACAGAAAACATGCTGAACGAAGACTGGAAGAAGTTCTGAGTTTAACTCTATAGCCTATGCATACAATTGTACTGATATATCCCTTATTTTTTTTTTTGGGGGGGGGGGGTTGTTTTTGGCAGGGTCCAAGAGACTTGCAGAACAGAATTCCAACTGTCAATTGCAGCTCTGACTGGAAACAAGATGTGGGCTCTGATCAGTGATCAGAGCTGTGTGTGGCCACAGGGAGGCACAGAGAAGACTACAAGCCTCTTGGATCCTGCCAGAGTCCAGCACAACCCCCCAGTAATGTATAAGAGCCAATGGGCCCACTGTAGCCCACTGGGCTGCAATGCGATAGCCGAGAAGCTGCTGGGACACCCATTCTTAGGCCCTAGGAATGGGACACCCATTCCTGGTTTCCGTAGTGAGTCATCACCCACCAGTTTGGGAACCACTGCATTAGACAATAGGTTCCCAACAGCTAAACTAGATATGGTAGACCACAGATTGGTTTCCAGTACAGACACTTGGTTTTTTTAAGTTCTTTGATCTCAACCCCAAGAAATGAACAAAGGAGATTATTCAGTTGTGTGAGTGTTGTATACATTGGGCATTATAGTCACAATACATTTTTATGGCAAAGCCAAGAGGTTTGGGCCAACCTTTTCCAGGGAGTCACTTTGCAAGTCTTCAAGACTACTTGAAATTTTTTTCTGAGTGACCCTTAAAACAAGACAACAATTAGTTAGTGTTAACATAAGAACAAAACCACAAAAAATACAAGAATTAATTAGTACAAAGTGACGTTTTTAGGAAGAATGCTTACTCTGGAGTAACTGACAAGAAACCCTATTGATCGAGAAAAAGTTTTACCCTGACAAGAAACCCTATTGATTGTTTTACCCTATTTCTTTAACTGACAAGAAACCCTATTGATTGAGAAAAAGCAAGAAAAATAGTTACTTGCTTTTCAGCAATTACTAACAGATTTTTCAGTCGAAAGTACCATAAACTGCTGTTAATTTTACAAAAGAAAGTGGTGGCAGCAAACGAGGGAAAAGGTCAGATCTAACTGACCAGTACAGCATCTGACCAGCATCTAAAAGACCAGTACAAATTGTCACTTGTCACAAAAGGAAAATCAGTATCTGTAAGCTGCCCCTTTGAAGAGCATTCCAAAGTTGGGGGATCACAACGGAAAAGCTATGGTGCATGCTGGTGATCTTCATTAGCAAGGTTCAAGTGGAATAAGGTGGTACTAAAGGGATAAGAACATAAGAAGAGTCTCCATTGGATCAGGTCAAAGGTCACTCTAGCCAATTTTCCTGTATCTCACCAGATGCCTCAGGTTTCACACAAGACAACAAGGCTTCTTGGTTTGGCATAATTTGATTGAAATCACTGATAAACACTCAGAATATTACTATTCTTACCTATTTTGGAGCTCTGAGTTTCCCCCATTTATAGAAAGCAGATTATTTGAAGGAACTGGAGAGCTTTCTCTGTAAATCATAATGTCAAAGAGACAAAATAAAGGGCAATTTTAAGAAAAATGTTAAATCAACATGTAGAAACTCCCCAGTCATGACATTTGGTTCCAAGAATCCCTGTGAATAGCTATTTTTGTGTTATGCAAAAGCAATTATTTCCCATGGTAACTAATGAATCAATGAGTTAGGATGAAAACAACTCAACCCTGGCTTAAAACAACTCTATTTCAGGCTATTCTCTATTCAGATGGGAATGGGGGAGGACTATCACTTCCTGGGAAGAGAGGAGTCCTTTCAGTCTAGGGGTCCTAGCTCTGTAACCTGATATTTATGCAGACACAGAGTGGAAGATTTACTGCCTGTCCCTTTACCAAGGCAAACAAACAGTTTCTAATCATTAACTACTAAAGAGAAAGAGCCAACCTCATTTACTCTGAGACAAAATTGCATATAAATAATTCACATATAAATAGCTTACACCTGTATCCCATATGTTTCACCCCATCTGACCATACACCTTAGCACAAGCAAGAGCTGTAGAAATTATTTTACAACAGAAACATAGGAGTTGATTTATAAAGAAATTAATGTCCAAAATGTTCTTGCCTGATTTCCAGTACTTTTTGTGGTGGTGGAAGCAACATAGGAGTCAATTCTCCTTGAGGTACCTGCAAAATTCATAAAAATTTTGATTTATTTACACTGAAGAAATGTACACACCTCTTAAATGGAGAAAAAGAACAAAATAACAAAATGGTTAAAAGAGCTAGTATGTGCTTAATTTGAAGGCTTAAACAACATATAAGGGATAATCACCCAGTAAAAACAGAGGACTTGTATTTTGGACAAAAACCAATAACCACAACAAAATAGATTTAGGCTAGATCAGGAATGTCCAAGTGCTAGCCTGGGGACAGATGCGGCCATCAGCAAGCCTTCATGTGGCCCTTGGCAAGATCTGTCCATCTGGTCCACAGGCAAGCCTATAATACTCCAGGAGAGAGGAACTCTCCTCTCTGTGCCTTTAGAAGGTAATCTGACAGGCTGGGAAGGCAGCACACACTTCCCCTCTCTGTGTATGAAATTACTTATGAACGGGTTTGATTATCACCCTCTCTCCCTAGGTTGGGAAGTGTTTATCAACTGATTTCAATTCTTTCATAGGTTCATATAATATATTCACATGTAAATTTATGTAAATTCTTTTTCCCAACTCAGTGTCAGATTGATTGTGTGGCCTTCCTGCCAAAAAGTCTGGACACCTCTTTTTTTAATATGAGTTTTATTAGATTTTATATAATAAGAATTCCAGATACATTCATCATAATAACTCAGTTGTGCTATTTTCATCCGCCCCCCCCCCCCCCAAAAAAAAATTCCCCAGGACTTCCCTCCCTACAAAAAACCAGGTTAATTATTATTTCAGTAAAGGTACACACAGTATGATCCTTTAAACTTAATATAGCTTTGTTATTCATTACATATCTTATTTATCTAGATATTCAAAAACAAACACTTTCCTTTCATATTAAATTCTTTTTCAAAATAATCTTTAAGTTTAACCCATTGCCGTTGGCATATAATTATATCTTGATTCCTTAGTTTCTTCGATAGTTTATCCATTTCACACCAATGGATCATTTTATACAACCACTCATTTAGCTCTGGAATCTCCTCTTGTTTCCATTTTTGTGTGTACATCATCCTTGCCGCTGCAGTCATATACCAAATCAGTGTTCTATCGATAGGTTGGAACTTTTCTAAGTTCATACCTAACAGAAATAGTTCAGGATCTTTCTCTACGTTAATTTTTAAAATTTTTCGCATTATTTGATGTATTGTAGTCCAGAAAGTTTGTGCTTTGGGACAAGTCCACCACATATGATAGAAGGATCCTGTAACTGCTTTGCATTTCCAACATCTATCTGATAGTTTACTATCCATTTTCGCTAATTTCTTAGGTGTCAGATACCATCGATAAATCACCTCTTGACTAGATCAAGGAAGTTTTCCTATCTGTAAGATCTATCCCAGTATTGAATATTCTTTCTTGTTCAGGAACAAATTCTTCACTGTTGGATGTTTTCAAGCAAAATTTGCATGGCGACCTGTCAGTGACGCTTTAGCAGCTACCTTCACCGAGTACGGGGTTGGACTAGATGATTGCTAAGATTGTTTCCAACTCTTAACATTCTCTGATTCTTAAAATCCTACTAACCTCTGTTTTATATAGCTCTATAGGGACTTTATTGATAGGGTTCCATTTTCTCAACATTGCCTCAATATCATCTTCATTGCCACCAGTCACGACTCTTTCAGAAGTTCCTAGAAATTCAAAATTGTGTACAGGTTAAAGGTTTAGAGAATAAAATTAAAAACAAACAAAAATACCCATAAACACATTAGGGCTCATCTTACAGAGAAAGCTCTTTATCTTCATGACCCCAAATAATAGAGGACATACAAACAACTAAGAGCACAATCCTAACCATGTCTACTCTGAAGTAAGCCCCATTGTGTTCAATGGGTTTTACTCCCAGGAAAATGTCTTTAGTATTGCAGCCTGTTAGTAGGGTAAATAATTAGTAAATCCTTCTCAATGTTTTTTGCTTATTCTCTTCAGAGAAATTTGATCAATAATTGATAGTGGCTACAATCCAGAGTAACTACTTCGACATAAGTGGCACTTTCTCTGGATTGCTCTATGCATTTCCCATAGGTGGCCCTGTAACTACATTGACATAAGAGGTCCCATAGTCACTCTGCTTGCAGCGTAAGGGCACAATCCAGAGTAACTACGGGAGCATTTAAGAGACATTATGTGCACCCATAGTTACTGCACCACCTAGTGAAAACCTATGGGAAATTTATATTGCAATCCAGAGTAATTTGTTCTTACTCTGGAGCAAGGACCCCCTGTAGTTACTCTGGATTTCACCCTAAGACAAATATTACATCACCCTCAAATAAAACTGATGTAAATATAATTTGCGAATTTAATTTATATCAACTCACAGTGATCAAAAATATAGTTTATTATATAAATATGTAAGTACAAGAAAGGGCCATTTAGTCCACCTTTCTGTATGCCACAGACTCCATCAGAGAGCACACAAGGAGCCTGCATTGTGTTGCCACTTGCTTGCATCTGGCATTCTGAGGTAGTCAAACAAGAGGTGGCTCATGGCCATGTGGCTTGTAACTTGTGATGGACTTTTCTTCCAGAAATTTGTCCAGTTCCTTTTTAAAAGCATATTAGCCAAACACCATAACCACATCCTGTAGCACTGCAGTTCCATTTAATTAAGCCACTGAACAAATCTGTTCATATTTTGCTACATTTAGTATGATTAAGAGCAGCTCTTCATATGTTCTTTATCCTCTGCATGGTAGTCTTGTTGAATTCAATAGCACCCAAAGTGTGTATAGGATTGCAGCCTGTACCAAATGACTATGGGTGCAATCCTAGCCATGTCTACTCAAAAGTAAAACCCATTGTGTTTAATGGGTCTTACTCGCAGGAAAGTGTTTTTAGGATTGCAGCCTAAGAGATGACCCAGGTCCCCACAAGATGAGGATCTTCTGCAACAGGCAGGGGTTGGACTAGATGATGCACTGTGTCCCTTCCAACTCTATGATTTTATTTCAATGAGAAGTTAGTCCTTTATTTTCAACAGGACTCAACAACCCTAAACTTTCTTAGAATCTTACCTACTTCCTTCCTGACTAGTTGAAACAACAGTAAATCTGCAATTCTATGGATGGTCACCTGGAGTAAGGAGGACCACTGAACTCAATGAAACTTACCTTTGAGTAGACATGCATAGGATTGTGTTGTATATTTAATTTGTTTTTGCACAGTGGCCTACATGGCACTTTTCTTCCAGATGAGCATTCAAAGTGTATTACAAAATATATAAAACAATTTCATAAAGAATTAAACAAAATTTTAAAACCCTGAAATAATTACTGAATAAAAGCATTTCTGCATCAGTATAAATACATTCTAAATATCTCAAGAGCAATAATTCAACATAAAGTTCTTTACAGAATGTGTAGGAAGAGATTTGCGGTCAATTTACTTTGCACATTGTTCTAGAAAATGACAGTTTCACGCGCATTAGCCAAATGTTCTGTAGTTAATTATAGTAAACTGGGTCACTGTAGTTGAGCTCTTTAAAATGAGCTCTTTAAAAGTTATTTTGTATCACTGGAAAATATAACCATATGGAATAAAACATGACCTGATACCATTAATTTTACATATTAGAAAAGTGCAGGGTATGTTTGAGAACAGGAAAATATCTTCTAGCTACTTGTATATGTGGAAAAGTTCAGTAATTTAATATGAACTTTTTGTTAGACCTGTTATTTAAGAAAAAGAAGGGTGTAACTACTGGTCCAATATTTATTAAATGATAGAAATGCTGAAGTTTTAAAACTGCTTTTGAGGCTGAAGTTATTTATCATCTCAGTGAATACTTCACCTTTTGTCAAAACTGTAATTAATTGCAGCAACCTAATTAATTGTAATTAATTGCAGGAACCTATTTGGCTGTAACAGGTGAAACAGTTTTGATGCCTCATGAAAACACGTCACAGGATGAAGAGGTAGAATTCCACCCTCCTTCCCATATCAATTCTCCAAATGGTCACCTTGCCCAGTATTCAAATCATTATTTTAAAATAGGCAAGCAACACACAAGTTCAGGCCTTAGATTATGGAGGCTTGGAGTCTAAGGAAATTTCATCAGATGACTGCTGACAGCAATCTTGGAGTTTCTAAGACCTCCAAGTATGTCCATGTTGAAACACGATAGGGAAAACAAGCTTTCCGGTGCAATCCAGAGTAACAACGGGGAGTCCTTGCTCCGGAGTAAGAACAAGTTACTCTGGATTGCAATGTGAATTTCTCATAGGTTTTCACTTGGTGGTGCAATAACTACGGGTGCATGTAATGTCTCTTACGTGCTCCTGCAGATACTCTGGATTGTAGCCTTCATCAGAGTTGTAAACCTTATTTGAGAGATGTGTACTTTCAGCACAACTTCCCGCCACCCCAACGTCAGGCACTATACTCAAGGAAAGCACTCTTTTGATAGACACCATCTCTTAGTGAGGCTCTAAAATATTCTTACACTCTGAAACTTTGGCCTTGGGTGCGAAGATTCATAATGTAATGATGGCTATCTGTGATGCAAGGTAATTCATATATGTATGTATGTAGAGGGGTGGAGAACATGCTACTACAGAAATATTGTTTTCAGACATTCCCTATATAGTATATTGTACACGCTGGCACTTAGAAGAGCATCATCTACCAAGGTTTAGGATATAGTCTCTTTAGAGGCTTCAGTTTTACATATTGGTAACTCTGAAGTTAGGGAGGCCCTTCTCTGCCTGATAACAATAGTTAGGAACTATGTAAAAACCTCACTTCTCAAATAGGAAAGGGCTGCCCAATCTCTGGTTTCAGTTTGAGATTCAGATGTTTGATAGCCATAGCTCTTTAACGAACCTTGCCAGACTTCAGATTTTCAGCACAAACCAGATTTTGGAGGACTTCCTCTATTACCACCTCTTCCATATAACCTCTAGTGCATACTGCTGCCATCATGACACTCCATTATCTCCCACTAATCCAAAAAGACAGGTGGAAGAAATGGAGTGCTGTGGCAGCAGGAGTTTAGCAGAAGTTGGCTGAGTTTAGTATAGCTGGCTGGAAACATTAAGAAGTTTTTTACTCATCAGTCTGAAAAATATTCTGCTATGTTTCCACTGGAAAAATGGTTCTAAAAGATCACAATTAAAAAAATTTTCTCCCCTATTACTTGGCTGTGGGGCTCTTCTCTGGCACCAGATTTTTTTTTCAACTACTAGTACACAATTGTATGAAATCACCAGGCCCTGCCTCCTTCATTCATGTTTTGGGGTGAGTCCAACATGGGAACCTAAGACAGAATTTGCCTTATTTAATACTTCAACTGTTTAATACTTCAGTTTTAAAAATGTGTTCTGATAGCTTTTTAACTATTTTAAATGTTTTTAAAGCAAATAAGTAGGCTATAAATTACGGGAAAGCCTTGCTTTTTTGTTTAACTCACAAAAAACCTCTTAAAATTGCTTTGCTGTATGTTCACTCATCTTTTGGCTGAATTACTCTAAATGCAGACAGGAAGTATTACATGGCTGTCTAGTCAGCATACAAAGATATATTAGTAGACAGAATTTCTGGAGAAAAAAATCTTAACTATAAAATGCATAATTTTTTTATTTCATGGGACAGAAAATTATATACCCAAATAAGGTAAATAAACTCAAATATTGCTTTGCTTTAGTTTAGTGGTATCAAACATAAGGTCTGCCGGCTGGGTACAACACAGAGAAGTTCTTTATTAAAAAAGAAAACAAAAAAGAAAATATTTCTTTACCTGCTTGAATAATTTACCAGTAATAAACCAATTGTTTACTTTTGGTCACTTCTGGCTCCCAGTATATGCCATGAATTTTCATATTTAATGAATAAAGGGTGGGCCAAAAGTAGGTTTACGCTTAGTAGGTAAGCACTTTACCTTTTTAAAAAACATTTTTTTACATTTATATTATTTTTTACAATCATATTTGTTCAATAATGTTTATATACATTTCCAAAATGTAAATAAGGGAAAAAGAATAACTGGTTTGGAATTATTGTTTGGAAAAAATAGATCTAAAACGTGAAACCAATAGAGAAACAACTGTAAGCCTACTTTGGGCCCACTCTGTGGTTTAAATGAAAGTCATGTGATTTTTAGAAGACATTTCCTCTGGTGTACTTCAGGTACTAAGCATACCTTGAACTGTTATCATGATCTCCTTCAGTCTTCGGTACTGGCTTAGCAAAATTGTGAGCTCTTCTATTCGGTGATCCTAAAATGATACAGAGAAAAATCAACATAGACAGAAAGCGATACATTAAATAGTTTTGAATCATAATATCATCACCAAGGAAAATGCAAATTCCATGTAATATTTCTTGGTCAGGGCTTGCTGCCGCTTGGAGGCACATGCACAAGACAGCAACATAATATTTGGAAGGTGGATACTATCCATGGGCCTGATATTATTTATGTCTGATGCATATTCATTCATCATCAGGGTTGACAAAGGATTTCATACAGATATCTGCAAATGGTCCTTCATTTCACTCTCTTCTAAAAAGACACACAATCAGTAGTACACAATTTATAGAAAGTTTGCATCAGTCATGCATCAGTGTCCTGAGTGCTTTTCCAGGACATTTGCTGAGTGTTTACTCCGGAGTTCTCTTTGCTGCAGCAGAAAAATCTTGGAAAAACAGTAACAGAAGCCTTTGGGAATATGCTCCAGCTCCAGTTACTAAGAAGCAAACTGACACCTTTCTCCCACCTCGAGATCTGTGTTTATTGCTACAAGAAGTGACAGTGACATGTAAAAGATTTTTTGTTTTTAGATCCCTCCCACCACCTGAGTTCCTCAAACTCTTACTGACATTAATCATAAACAAAGGTGCCCCTTATTTTATACGTTTGCTCGTCAATATACATGTGCCTCTGTGGTAGGAAATACTCCTCAAGAGATAGCCAGGAAGGATATTGGCACTCAGTTAATAGAGGTCAGCCATCATTTTTCACCCCCTACTCAAGGGCACCACCTGCTTTGTGTCACTTCCACGAACAGAAAGTTGAGAGGGGTCAAGACTATCCTATGATTAACTTCACACCATGGCACTTCCTTTGTGAAGATAGATGTGATAAGAAAATATGAGTCATGGGAAAGTTTAAGGACACCAGGGTGATGGCTCAATAACCCTCCAGTAATAAATGCATGTGCAAATGATGCACCATTCTATCATATTGTCATAGCCATATTTTTTCAGTCAGTAAAATACTCTTGCAAAACTACAGACTTCCCTTAATTCTCTTGTTCTCCTTGGTTAGAAGATAGTATAGGAAGATGATATACACCTCTTTAAAAAAAAATTCAAATTCCAAGTATTTTATTGCTGTTCTCAGCCTGTCCTAGAAATCAGTACGGGGAGAACCTCTTTGTTATCTGAAAGCATGATGACAAAATTGGGGTGCAACAGTTTGAATCAGTCCTTTTTATAACTGAAATACATTTTAAAAGTTCACTGTACTAAACAAATTTGACTTGTTCTTTGCGGTTCTCTCACCTTTTCTTCATTTGCAGCTAATAAAGATTCCATTCCTATTTTCAAACGCTGGACCTCTTGATCTAAAAGAAATGTCACAAATTATGAGGAAACATTTGCCCACATACGTGCACTACTGCTCTCCTCAAAATGGAGGTTGAGGACTCATACAGACAACCCCTTCTTAAACTGTTCCATTGCTCTTCATAGGCAAGCAGTCCCTAAGTACATCATCTAAATTGGGTAATTTTTTCAATTACCACTATATGTCATTTGGAATGAATTAAAGCAACCAAAACACAAAGTATGTAAAGTGTACATTTGCCTTGATCTCAAAGCACTTACCGGTAAGCCTACTGAATATGGAATTAACTATGAAAACAGATATGACACATGGCATTAAATAAGCCACACTGCATTTTGTTTTCCTGACCATAAAAAACAAAAACAATGTGTTTAGAGAGTTACCTGTTTAGAGAGTTAGCTCAAATTGTTCCTAAGGTCCAAGTAAAAAACACAAAAAATACATCCTTCTCACAAATCTGCCTTATATTGGTGCGTTTTGGTCCATCTATTGTATTGTCTACACTGATTTACAGTGACTCTTCAAAGTCTTGAAGGCACATAGAAGATTAAATATCCCCTTTCCTACCATCCACTTCCCACCATGCTCTGTACTACTGTACTATATTGCTCTAAAAACAATGCTTAAAAAAACTTCATTAGATGAAGCTGATGTTTTAAAATTTCTAATTGATATCATTTGGATTTTTTCTTCTTACCATTTCTGACATTCATTAATCTTTCCAAAACCAAATATTTCAAAAGTTCCTAAAATATTTACTGAAGTAACTTCACAAGAGTTTGCATGAGTTTAAAACATGTGATTCTATCCCTGACAATATCGTGCTCCACTAACCTCCAGAAAGCAAAAACCTGAAAATTAGTTAATACCTCTCAAATCACCACCAGAAAGCTTTCTACTGTCTACCTACAGTAAGTCCACCATAATTAAGAATAGGAGATGCTCTTCAGAGACAAGCATCCTTGAGAGTTAAGGAAAGTGGTTAAAGGTCTAGGGTTGTCTACTGAATTGTTCTTTGCTGCAGTCCAGGATATATGCTTAACTAACCAAAGAGTTAATGCACATACTTTGGGTTGGACATTGCTTGGGATGGAGAGACAGCCAACACTGTACAAGGGTCTGATCTGATTGCAGCAATTATCTCAAAATTCCTTAGCTAAGCTATTCCTTAGCATGGTTACAGAATTGTCTCAAATTCACAATGAAAAATATATGATTTAATTTTCTGATTTGTAACAGGGATAAAGTGCAAAAATGGCATTGTGACATACAAGTGGGAAAATTCAGTGCAACTACAGTTTTAATCTATGAAGGAGGAAGTGCCAATATTTTTTTAAAATAGCAAAATTAAAATCAAATGACTACAACAAAGTGCTGAAAATATAATAATGGGGTGATACAATTTGTGGATTAAATGTTTAACAGTGCAAGCCTATGTATAGCTACTCAGAAGTAAATCTCACTGTGTTCAGTGAGGCTTACTCCCAGGGAAATGGGGAAAGGATTGATGTATTAACTGCCCTGCAAACTCAGTTATTTTAAGTAACATTTTGATATGTTTGATACATGTGGCATGTATGCATTCAGCCGATCAAAGGATTAAAGCCACAAAAACAGCAAGCGATGCACAAGCAACCAGACAGATTTAGAAGATAAAAAAAACACAAGACATTTTCTCTTTTTACACTTTCAATTAAGTTTTCATTCATCATTGTTAGACTTTAGAAAGAACCACATCAAGGTTTTCTTTTCTTAGTTCTAAAAAGTCATCTCCAAAATGATTTTTTAATTAGTGGGTTTTCTATCCATGATTTAAATAGAAACACTTAAAAATAGTCAAATGAGGTTTTGGTACAAATCCTGTTTTTAAAAACCATAAGGCAGGGGAAAACACAACAAACATGTAGTGTATGTAAACAAAACATCTGCTGCATACCTGCAACATAGCAGGCCTCCGTCAGTCTTGAAGGACTATGGTATCATGCTTGGCACTGCATACGCTGCATGCGAAGCATGAAAGCCTTAGTTAGATTGTTATGGAGGATAGGCTGTTACCCAAGCAGCAAATCCCCCCTCTCCATGCCACTGAATCAGTCCAATGGAAAGGCAGAGCCAATATGACTGGATCCAGCTGGCGTCGCAGAGCTAGGCTAAGGACATGAGCTCACCCTGTCTTGTGGGGCTGACCTAGGTTTCGAACCCTGGCCTGCTGGTTAACAGGCACAGTGACTTAGCCACTTGGGCCACACACAGCCCATACCCGCAACATAAAATACATCTGAAATCTACCAACCTTGATGAAGCTTTTTTAAATGCCCATTTTAGTTAACTTATGTATCTATGAGATTAATTAATTTGCATTTGGTTTTTCTGAGATGGTTCTTCTGGCTGTATTAAAGCAACGTCAATAGCTGTCTGTTTGCTGTAAGCAGTAAAAAAACTTCCCGTGTATTACAATTTAGCAGCCAACTACAGAGGCACATTGAATGCTTATTGCTGCAGAAGTGCATTGTAGCTATAATTGATGTGAAAAGGTATAAAGTGAAATCTTAAGGCTTACGTTTTTCTTTTAGCCTTCGCCTATACACTTCCTCTACGATGTGAAATGGAGAAAGTCAAATCACAAAAGCATAGATTAGATACTACATGAAACTGTATCAGAAAATGTCAGCAAGAAAAAATAGATGAACCCCAACATTAACACTACTGCTCTCTTTCAACTTTCAGAAGCTGAGAAAAAAATAAGGAGCCCAATTTTATTCTCCCTCCCCTACTGCAGCCACACCTGACTGGCAAACACTGAAGTCCATGGCAGAGAATGGGTGAGAGGACCAGGGCTTCCACAGGGAAAGGGGATTTTAAAATCCTTTATTTGTGCATAAGTTCCCTGACCTACAACGGTATCTCCGACCTATGCCACCAATCTTGTCAGCGCGAAAGTGGGAAATCATCTGCTTGAGGGGACAGATTTAGCACTGGTTATCCATGACTGATCCTCCCCTTCCATGGCTCTCTACCCTGTTAACCCTCACCCCCATCTGGCTTTACCCTCTCCCTGCTTCTGTTCTCCTCCCCACCTCCCTTGATGTCTTGCCTGCTTTGGAGAGCAGAAACCTTGGCAATGGTGATGGCAGAAGAAGCAGGCCTTCCTGCTCACATGTTGCTGGAGCAGAATTTGTGACAGGTGCTGACTTCTTGACAGCACCGTCTTCTTTATGGCAAGACAACACCATCATAGGAGCCTTGCCACCATAGAGTAGTGAGGGAAAGATTGGGCTGAAAATATTATGGAAAGAGTGCTGCTAAATCTAATTTTGCCTCAATAAGCCTGCAGTCCTATGTACATTTTTCTGAAAATAAGTCCCATTGGATAAAGAAGGACCTACTTCTCAGTTAACATGTACGGCTTTGTGCTGTCAGGTATTTTGGGCCTTCCTCCTTTTGTAGTCAGCAACATGCTGATGGCATTTAACAGGACACATATTTGTTAACATTTCCAGTTACTGTTAGAGAAATTGAATATTCTAGTAACACATGCGATTCATATCAAAACATGCACAAACACCACAAATTACTGACATGAATATCAATCATGCCATTCCACAGTGTAATTCCCAGGGTTGGAACTGCTTAATTTTGGATTTTGGAAGGGATACCCTCAAAGTATAATAGCCTTATCTGAGTAGATTGCTGCCTTATCAGTGCCTCATGCTACGAATTCAGTGTGATCAATTTCAAATCTAATTCCTATGATATTCCTTTTCTGAAAAGAACAATTCTAAATCCAGTTCTCAAAATCGGAATGAGCAAAATTGGGTGTGATAAAAATAACAAAAAGTTGACAGTAATGTCATAATCTCTGTATTAATCTCTTTTTACCTCTTTCTGCAATTTCATTATTTGCTGAAGTCCTTGAGATTTGACTTTGTAATCGTTCAATTTCCGAGTCTTTCAGAGCTAACTGTTCCTGGAGCTGTGCTATTTCGGCCTGCAAGAACAGATTAACGTCATGAATGTGCTTTTCCTTCTCCTTTACCAATATAGAAAGATATAGAATAATGAATCACTATGGACAGTTCTATAGAATGTTTCATCTCAACATATGTTAGGAAAGCGAAAAGCAACAAATACACTTAAGTCCCACCCTGCCACAATGTAATCAATTCTTTACTTTGTACTAAATCAGAAACACAAACTTCAACCCCACAAAATACCTAATGAAGATAGATGTTCTCCCTCTATTTCTCACAGATAAGATATCCTAAGGATGAAGGTGGGAATTTTTTTTCCAAAAAGATTGACAGGACTAATTCATGTCTTCTGTGTACTCATAAGGAAAGGGGAAATGGGCAATTTGATGGAACCCAGTTTAAGATTCCATTACATTGCAATGCTATGGGACCTGCCCCTTCCCTCTGCAATGGGTAGCATACAACTTCATGTAACACAAAAAGACCAGGTGCCGATATTCACAAATTTTCCCTCCTGTTATAGCAAGGGAGCTCCAAATTTGACTGGAAGTGTGATTCTGAGTAGAGGCATAGAAAGGAAAAGCTCACAGTGAGCACGTGTACACAAATACATGCAAAAAGCACTCCTGGTAAAGTACCTATACTTCATTTCAGCCTGCTAATCCCTGATTTAGCTATGACATTTGGGTAGGAAAAATTGGTACTCTACCTACTTACCTACCTACCTATCTACCTACCTATCTACAGTATTTATATACCGCTTTTCAGCTGAAAAGTTTACAAAGCGGTTTACAAGAAAATGAAAAAATTAATAGCTTATTAATAGCTAATGGGTCCCTGTCCCAAAAGGGATCACAATCTAAAATGCAAAATAACACCAGCAGAAGTCACTAGAACAGACATTGCTGGGGTGTGTAGGGCCCGTTACAGCAATCACTGTTTTAACTTGGGGAGTTCAAACTTAGGCCAAGAGTGAATGGCACAGAGATTAGGTTCCCAGCAGTATTAGCTTGTATGCAGTATTGAATTGGATGGAACTTGTCTCTTGTTTGCATTACCTGGACATGCTTCAACCTTTCCAATATTGATCTGCATTTGAAACAGACTAAGCAGAATTCTCTGGACTAACATGCTAGGATATGGACTGCATATCTTGTGTACAGGCCGGCACAGTCCATGTCTAAGAATTCCATTATTCACAACATAAACTTTTCCAAGGCTACTTCACACATTACACCTTGAGTCATTTATTACAGCTCCCTTTTGTGTACATTCAGAGGCAACCTAGGTTTGACTCTGCAAAACACGTGAAATCGATCTCTGCTTACTTTTGTTGCTTTCAGCTTCCATTCATATTGAGTTCTTTCATTTTCTAGTTCTTCAACCTTAATTTTTAGATGTTTCAGTTCCTGTAATAAATTCTGCATAGGGCAGGAAAGAGACACAACATATTTACTTGCAAAATTGGTCACATTTTGTAAAAAGAATCTAATATGCAGAACCACCCATCTAAAATCAAGTTGTGTCATGCCAGTGAGTTATAAGATATGTTTACATTGGTTGGCCATTAAAATGAATTCTCTCTCTTATTTCTCACCAGACATATATGAAAAAACAACTGAATAGATTAACAAAATGAAATGCTGTGAGCACTATATATGTGTAGTGCTCCAAGCCATGTGGGAAGATTTGATGCAGCTGACACTTCCAGTTTCCCAGTTATTGTAACTTCCAGTTTATATATAATTTATTATAACTTCCAGTTATTGTTTTAGAATGCAGGGAAGCCTCAGAAAACATTCCTAATTGTCTGAAACATTGCCCTGGGTAAGTGAAGGGGTGGTTTTCTGGCCCTTGACACAGTGTCGGAGAGGTAATATGGCCCTTCTGCCAAAATGTTTGGAGACCTAGTCCTTAAGTATAGAGCAGCTATGCTAAAAATAAATGGAGGACTTCTCATGAACATTTTCAAATTACTTACACTCTGTTTCTTTTGTTAACATCAGACAGGTAATAGTTAATGTGAATTTAACAAGAAGCCATGCTACTGGGAGGGAGGCAAAGGGCAATACAGAGACAATTTAAAAAACAAATGAGAAATATGTTCAGTGTGAAATAAAACATCTCCAAAATCTGATTCTACTAAGTTCACAGGATAACACTGCAACTTGTACAAACCAAGCTAGCAGTAAGTCTTGCAATGAGCTTATGCTATGCATACCAGTGTCAATCCCTCTTCTGTTCAACTTCATCAGCTTAACCAAAGTAGCTTTCAGCAAGACATGTGAAGTGGGTTTTGATCAAACACAGTGCAGGCTTGTTCTATAAATTCCAGAAAGCCTTTACTGAAGTGCTGTTTTCAAGGGATAAGCAATCAAAATTTATGGGGTTTAAACAAAGTAATACATGATGGCACTGCTGTTGTGGCTCACCTCCCCATTTGATCCTCTTAGAATGCAGACAATGAGCAAGAATCATATGCCTATGATTTCAAGCCATTCTAAACCCAATTTTCTTAAATGCAGGCCTGTAGCCAGAACTTTCATCCTAAGCTTGAGGATACATGAGATGTACTGAGTTAATGCAAAACCGAAAAATCATAACTATAGACCTGTATTTTAATCTGGATTTGGAAAATAAATTTTATATATGAGCAGTTTAACATATATATATTTTAAAAAATTATTTCACTTTAATTAACGATGCCTCTCCATTCACTGACATATTCACTGCTGGTTTTCTAATGACCATATTTATGTATGGCTTCTTAGTAATCACTGCCGGTTTTCTAGTGACCATATTTATGTACGGCAGTGATTCTCAATCTTCCTAACGCTGTAACCCCTTTATAAGTTCCTCATGTTGTGGGGACCCCCAACCATAAAATTATTTTCATTGCTACTTTATCATTGTAATTTTGCTACTGTAATGAGTTGTAATGTAAATATCCGATATGCAGGAAGTATTTTCATTGTTACAAATGAAAAATGTGTTCTATGCACACATTGAACATAATGGGATTTATTTCAGAGTAGGCATGCATAGGATTGGGCCCTGAGACTGTCAGTCAGCCCCAATGCACGCGCAGCTACAGCTGGAGGTCTGGCAAGCCTGAACTGGCCCCCTGCACCAGGAGTCTTTAGGTGACCCCTAGGAAAGCTCTAGGCAAGCCCCAAAGGGGTCCTGACCCCCACTTTGAGAAACACTGATGTACGGCTTCTTATTAAAGTTAGTAAAGTTTGCATGGTGAAAACCACTTTGGATATTTAAAAGAAACATGTCAATTTCATGAAAGGTGCTGAGTTACTCCTGGGTCAAAATCCAGCAAGTCCTCATAGTTACAGCCCATATTCACCATATTGAAAGTATGGTGACCTTTTCTGGAACTGACAAATTTTAGACTGATAAAATGGGTATATCACAGATTAACATTGCAACCCTCAACTGATTAGCATTTAGCAAAGCAATTCTAGTCAGAAATCAGCTGTCTCAATTACTTCACTATTATTGTCTTGATGACAACAATAGTGACTGTCACATGATGACAGTCAAAAACCTACACTGGTTTATTGACAGTTGATATCATAGAAGTCATTATTCCTTCAATAAGGCCCACCACAAATTGACAGCTGAATTAGCAACTCCATTACAACCTTATGTTATTTCCCAAGCTTTCCCTGTTTTCTTTCCCCTTATTCCTGCTCTCTATGGACAAATCCATAACCATGAGCTTCACTCCTCCAGCTCCACCACCCTCTGCCACCCCAAAATTTCCTCTTGTCTCCAACATCACTGTCTCCTGTATCCTTTATACTTGGAACTGCCTCTTTGAATCAATTCAGGATTCAATTCAAGATGCTATATACTTACTCAAATCCCTCCACTCTTTCCATGAAACCTCTGGCACTAATCATTCATCCATCCCTACTGTAACAGAGCCACAGTATCTGTTCCTTTCTCCATTTATCTTTGCTGCCATTTCCCCTCTCCTCTATTGTTTTCCAGGCAAGCTCCTCAGGGCAGGATGCAATTAACAGTAATAAAGTCCTGTCAGACAAACCCAAGAATGACTGTCTACCAAAGTGGTTCACCTTGAAAGTCACCTTTTGTGTCTGTTGTTTAAGCACAGCCTTTAAGAAAGCTACAACAAAATCCTCCTATGAATAAGATCCAAAAGACAAAGAGCACAATTGTAATCATGTCTACTCAAAAGTAAGCCCCATTGTTTTCAATGGGTCTTACTCTCAGGAAAGTGTCTTTAGGATTGCAGCCGCAGTTGACTGAGAGCTAGGGAATGTGACACACTTGATTATTTTGTCCAAATCAAACCATGCTGGCCAAGGCAAGAGAAAAGCTCTTACTTTGGCTTATTATTAAAAACACAGCACTCTCACCAAACTCTACTTAGAGAAATGCCAATTGATCACCACAGACTCCAGTTAGTAATGGTTAATTTGGTTTTTGAAATGGGGCAAATGCTCAAACTCAGGCTAACATTTTGCTTCTCGTACATCACACCAAGAGCAATTCTTCTGCATGGCGGTCACTGATTCAGTGCTGTCTTGAGGACCAATTGTCGCCATGCTTGGCTTCTTATTGTGTGAATGTCTCTCCTGGATTTTACTGTTAAGCTCCAACTGCAGTCTACACATCTGTTCTTGCAGTTCACTGATCAGGTTCACTACTGACTAAAAAAAGGAAGAAAGAAAATAAAGACAAGAGGTAGCATGGAATGATGAAAATGATTGGATAGTTTGGATATGTAGTTGTAGAATCTAGAAAGACGCCACCACCTTCAGTGTCATGTAATAACCATTTTATAAACATTTAAGGCCTAAAATAAAGGAATGAACAATCTATGGAATGGTTTCTGATTTAATACTTTTTTCTATAAAAGAGATCTTCAAAGACACAAGACGTAATCCTCTTTATTTGAAGTTCAGCACTAAGACATTTTCAAGAAATATAATGTATCATGAGACGGCAAGATGCTTTGGAAGATCAAGGCAGAATGTTTAGGTTACTGGGAAAGCATACATAAATGTAGGCTGCAGGAAGACTTCTCAGGGAAATGGCTCCAGGTATATGTATCTACAAACTATGTCTTAAAGAGCTGCCTGTGACACTTTCAGATTATTGTAACAGACTCACTTATCAATGCCTGCTACAACAACGGATAAATTTATATCTATTTATATACCACTTTTCTACAGAGTAGTTAACAATGAAGCAAACAAGCAGTTTTCTGTGCCCTATGGGCTCACACTAAAACTTAACACACAAACAGGGTTGCCATATGCCTCTTAAAATTGGGACTGTCCTGGTTTTGGGATATTGCATTCACATATTGGCAAGCTTGACAAGGGTTCTCTTTTGTGAAAGAGAATTATGGCAACCCAACACACATACCTCAAAGAGACACCAGAAACACCCACTGCTGACAACAAAATGCTGTTGTCTCCCCCTTCTAAATATAAGAAAAGACCATTTTAAATTCAATTAAAAATAAATTCATCCTCTGCCATCCTGGCAGAGGACCACTGCTCCATAATGAAATACCAATCCCTGTGATTGTGATTGGATCTGAATAGTACAGGAGATGATAAATCTCACTTTAAAATTTCCTATGCACTCATCCACCTACCACTATTATTCATCCCAGTATCATTCCCTGATAACTAGCTAGCAGCCACTGATGTCTATTTCTCCAACAAATTTGCTGCATACACAAGCAGGGTGGCCCAGCTGATAAGGGACACTGGGGTTTCGATGTGGGAGGCATAGATTCTGGTCTTGCTCAATGAACCTTGCTGTGTGGCCTTGTGTAAGCTGCTGTTTCCCAACCTATGCAACCTCACACTGTAGCTCTGAGGTTTACCATCAAATCATTTGAAGCTATCGTGAGCTAAGGAGCACACTTACAAAAGTCCAAACTATCCACCTATCATAGGAACATTATATTCTCAACAATAAATAATATTCTCACGTAATATTAAATACATTTCTAGTGACACTCTTAAGTCAAAGGTAATATAAGAAGTTTTGCTATTATGAACTAAGTAGTCATGTAAGAGGTTACAGAGTAGACACAATGCCTGTAAAAGTCAGAACAACACATCTTAAAAGGCAGAAAACAAGTGGCATAGCTGAGGTATACCTTGTTCATGTTAAACCAAGAATGGAGGGATATGGAATAGCAAACAGTTAATCTGATTCCTTACACCAGTGATTCTCAAACTGGGGCATCACAAAATCCAAACCTGAAGACTGTAGCCTCTGCCCCCGTAAGTGGTTGGGAATAGAGGAAGGCAGGTATGCAGTCCTCAGAATTATGCCACTGCAGGGACAGGGAGCTTTCTTTAAAGCTAACTTTCTTGCTGCCTGGGCCTGGGGGTGTAAGGAGGCCCAAGGGCTTCCGCAGGGCTTCCCATGTCTTGTAGTAAGTGAAAAGAGCTATTGTAACTCACATCTGGGTTGCAAATGAAACTGGAAGCAAGCTGTGATCTGCACAGTTCTCTACTGATCTAAGTGCCACCTCCCAAAGGTGAGATGGTGGCCCTCAGTTGGGCAGAACTATTCTGACAGTGGCTGCGCTCCTGCAACCCTCTTGGCATGGTATTTTGTGTACCCATGGGGAAAGATGGGTTGCAATAGTGTCCCCTAATAGTGCAGCAGTCAGGGCATTTGCCCCATTTGCACCCTTCTGGGCACACCATTGTAGGAAGTACAGGAAGAGAGACATGCATTTCCTACTTGACCCTATAGGTTATTTCTACAACACTGGAAGCCAGATCCTCAGTCTCCCATTTTCCAACCTTGCAACACCTGCAGCACATTTTTAACAAAGAATTTGTGGCACACCAATCTCTTATACAATCCCCAAAGTACAATACAGTGGGAAAGAGGCAGAATAATCTATCCCAGTGAAATCCTAATCCTTTTTGTGCATGAATCACTGTTTTGAGCATGCCTCTGGCTGAAAGGAGCTAAAAGCTGTGATTCATGCAGAGATACAACAACCTTGATTAGGAGTGGGAAATTTTGTTGCATACCTGGAGCATATATACCTGGAGCAAGAGTCACTGAGCATAAGGAGAGCCCTGCTGGAAAAAGCCAAAGGCCCATGTAGTCAAACTTCCTGTATCACAGAGGCTCACCACCACTGGATTGTTCACTGACACCTTATGCAAAGTCATGCAGGGTCATCTCTGATGGCTCAACTACCAGAGATTTGTTGGAAGGAAACCAAAGTAGAAAAATCATGTCAAGATATAGTAGGCAGCTTCCTCCTGTAGTTGGGCACATCGGATTTACAGAGGTTGGCAAATGCTGCATTTATTTATTTCTCAAAGTATACCAACATCTGTCTTATAGCACACCAATGCTTTCTGACCCACAGCTTTAGGGATCAGAGTTCTAAGTGATTGGCTTGTTTCTTTATAAAGTGGTGTGGTGGCTATGAGTTTCTGTTGCATGCCATATTTTCTCCATTGCAAATGAGAGAGCTTTCTTTCCAGTAGAACTATGGTGGATGAGAAGTTAGCACTGCACCTGTCTTATAGTTCTGCTATCAGTATTATGAATTCAAAAAGGAAGGAGGCAAAGCTCACCTCAGCTTTGTTTTGCTTCTCTTCATACTCGCTCTGTTCCTTCTCCATTCCAGCCATTTTAATCTTCAAGTCTGAAACTTCTGCCATTAGATCCAGTTTCTGAGTTTCTAGCAAAGTTCGACTTAGCAGCTCCTGCAGAGGAAGACAACATTTTCACTTATGGATTATAGAACAGATTTTTGTCTGTTCTTCCCAAATTTAGCATTTATGCAGAGCATTTCACTTTCTGAAAATATTATACCCTCCATTTTAAATTTGTAAAATGATCTAAGCAGCTATGACAATTAAAAAAGCAATTGGAAATTTTTTCAAAAAGAATTAGAACAGAATTAAAACACCAAAGGGAAAGCAGATTCAAGTTTATCTAAATGCAACACAGGGTTCCTTTTCTGTGGCTGTGGAACAAATTCATTACATGCCTATTGTTCATAGAGGGGCAGGTTTCATAGACTTTAAAACTTGTTTTGAAAGGTAAGTCTTGAGTTCTGAAGCTGTGTTAGTTTGATTGTTCTTGTGTGTTGACTTTTAAGAGTCAAACTATCAATTACTGGAAATCCAAAACATCCCCTTTTGCTTATCTTTTAACCCTTAGATTCCCAGGTGGGTTGATTTGACCCACATTTTTAATTTATGCAAATTAGGCTATTTTTAGATGGGAATCTAAGGGCTAATTAGTGTGGGAAGGGGAGCCTAAAATACAATGAAATCACAATGGGCATTTAGTTCTTTGCCTTTGCTGCAATCTCCACCTCCGTTCGCACTGGACACCTTCATCTTGTAACAGGGCACTCAGGCTGCTTTCCTGGGAGTAAGTCTCATTGAACACAATGGGACTTACTTCCAAGTAGACAACAATTCAGTGATGTAACTGCCTATTTGAGGTCACTTCCAGCCATGACATCACTTCGGGGGGAATCCCAGACAGATTGTCATTCTCAGAAGTGGGTCCTGGGCTGACATGCTTGAGAACCATTGCTCAAAAGAATGTAAAACATATATAGGTCCAACCTTGTTATACACTGATTTTTTTATACAGGGATTTGACTGAAAATGAATGACCACTGCAAATCAGTTTAAAAAACTGCTTTTCTACTGTTGTAGATAAATAGTCATGCAAGCAGTCATTCCATTTTTCAGTCCCAGAATCAAACCCCTGCAGATATTTAGGGACTACCTTATTCAATTACGTGCAACAAAGGAGCAAGAAACCATTTTTTTCTTTATACATGCATTTTTTTTTAATCCAAGGGAGATTCCAGAATGGAACCCTTGTGAATAACAAGAGACACCGTGTGCATGGTTGCCATAATTCTCTTCCAGAAAATTGGGATAGGACTCTGTCATATTTGCCAATATCTATCTACAGTATTTATATTTGCTTTTCAACTAAAAAGTTCTCAAAATGGTTTACAAATGAAAAAATAGCTAATTAATAGCTAATGGGTCCCTGTCCCAAAAGGGCTCACAATCTACAATACAAAAAGAACACCAGCAAAAGTCACTTGAACAGACTTTGCTGGGGTATGTAGGTAGTAGTGGGATTCAATAGATTAACAACAGATTCTATGTTCCATTAGTAACCAGTTCTCAGAACCAGGTGCTCATTAGCAAAGGGTTCTATAGAACCTGTGAGAACCCCCTGAAGCCCACCACTGTATATAGGGCCAGTTACTCTCCCCCTGCTACATAAAGGAGGAAAACCCACTAGAAAGGATGCCTCTTGCCATGGCAATGTGAACACAATTCCCCACAACTGGGACAGTCGTTGTTTTTCAGGGCATATGGTGACCCTTCCCTTGTGGAGAGAAAAGCAGGATGAGACATTTGAAGAAAAGTATCCTGAGGGGAAAATGTTTTGCAGGCCTCCCTTTCTTGAGGACTTCTGCTCAAGGCTGAAGACCATTTTCCCTACTGCTTTTAATTTAAACCTAATTAATTAATAATAAAACAAAGTGGGAGAAGCATAAAAACAACTGTGTGCTGTTTCAAGGTTAGTCATCAGCTTTTCTCTCTATTCCAAAATTTGTGAGTCATTCGACAGATAGGAAATGCATAGACAAATTGTCTATGCATAAGGAACAAACTGTCGTTTCTACAAAACAAATAAGATAATAAACATGACACAGTTGCTTCTTGTTCCTTTTGTAGCATTTCACTGAAGGGTAAATTCAAATGGTGAATATAGATAATATCACTCACGTTTACAAGTAAGTCTATGACCTTAAATGAAATGCCCCAAGCTGACTGTAGTATGGCCTACCCTACCTACTACATGAAAATAAAGGGCTAGGAGTAGATGGAAAAATGGGCTTCACTGTATGGGTGAAATCCAGAGTAACTATGGTGAGTCCTTGCTCTGGAGTAACAACAAGTTACTCTGGATTGCAGTATGAATTTCCCATAGGTTTTCACTAGGTGGTGCAGTAACTACGGGTGCACATAATGTCTCTTACGTGCTCCAATAGTTACTCTGGATTGTGCCCTAAATTTTGTTGCAGCAGACAACTGGCTCTCCTTGTGGATACAGTCCACACAATTTTGGAGCAAAGAGTTAAAGATAATTCTTGTCACAGGAATTCAGCCTAAAATATATCAGTATTCTAAATGTCCTGACAAGTACAAAGCTTTGTTTTAGGAATTGGGGAAATTGTTAAATATTTCCTTTCAACTAAATTTCTCAACTACCTACCACATCTATAGAAATGGACACCCAACAGACCTTGCATAAGACCACGGCCAGTTGCAAGTTTGAATGACTGTTATCAGTCAACCCACTAATGTCACATTAAACCTCACACTGATGGGCATCCCATAAGGTTGCAGGATTCAGTTCTCCAGAGGAGAAAAGTGACGGGGGAACAGATTGACAAGGAAAATGGTTGGTACTCCATTGCTGAAGATCTTCAAGTAAAAAGGACATGACAAAATGTTAACATGGCCCAAAATTGAGCCAACAAGTCAACCCAATTGAGGCTACAATCCTAAACACCCTAACCTGAGAGTAAGTACCATAGAACAGAATGGGACTTCTGAGTACACATGCTTAAGATTGCACCCTTAATTTAATTCAACAGATGCAATCATGTCAAAAAGGCAATTATAGCACCTCAGATAACATACAGTACAAGATATTCAAACACATATACATACTGGAAAACATACTCAGAACTAAATACAGGGTGACCCTCGGTATTCACTAAGATTCCATTTCTAAACAACCTATGAATTAAAAAAAATCGGTGGATTAAAAAAATGGAAAAATAGATTTAAAGATCTTTCAGGTTTCTTACTCCCCCACTGCACCCAATGGAATAAGGTGGTGCCTCAATATCTTTAGGGGCTTGATTCTGGAACTGAAGAATTGAATGATTTATTGCATGACTGCCTCTTTATTACAGTAGAAAAGCAGTTTTTAATACTGTGATTTGCAGTGATCATTTGTGCTGAATCAAATCCGTGTATAAAAAATCTATATACAACAAAGTTGGACCTGAGTCAATAGCTCTCTCCCCTCCTCAGCTTCAAAGCGAAAAATCAGTTAGCTTACACTCCTTATACTTCCAATAGCTTTCCTCTTCATTACTCACTGCTGCTTTTTATCATTATAAAAAACGAGCTTTTTATGTTGAAAGTAGAATCAACTCCTGAGCTAAACCAACAGCAAAACAAATGATTTAAGGAGGAAATCAGATCAAAGCAAGAACTCTTTTTCTTCACAGGGCATTTTTTGGAGTTGCATGAAGGGACTACAGATTCTACCTTGTTACACCTGGATTTGACTTAGCAGAAATGGCCACTGCAAATCACAGTTAAAAAACTGTTTTTCTACTATTGTAGAAAGGTAGTAATGCAAGCAGTCATTCCATTCCATTGCCATAGATCCCGATAAACAGGGACAGTCCAGATTTTGGAGGATTGAAACTGGCAAGTGTGACAGAGTGTCCTGTCCCAATTTTGTGGAAGAAATTTATGGCAACCCTATCCCAGAATCAAGTCCCTGCAGATAGTAGGTACTATCTTATTTAATCAGATGCAAGAGGAGCAGGAAATCTGGAAGTGGGTTTTTAAACCTATTTTTCCATTGCTTTCTTTATACGGATTTTTTTATCCAAGGTAGGTTCAGGAACGGAACCCTAAAGGAGAACGAGGAACACCTGTAAAAGGTCCTGTGAATCTAAACCTGAGGTGCTCTTAGTCTGCCCATGGAATTATTGATAGTTTCCCTACCCAGAAACCAGGATAGGAACAGATCATATCAAGCATATAGTCTGCCAGAAGTGAGCAGATCCACAGATGCTATAGTGGCTATGAAATTTTAAGCTGCACCTAATGAGTGGGCTTTGGCATGGCCATTTATTATTCTTGATCATTTTCCCCACAAACCTGTCTCCACACACTATACCTTAATGCTATGGCAAGGTTTTTCTTGGGAAATATGGCCCTTCCCATATTTTTCTTGGGAAATATGGGAAAAACTGCCCTTCTATTTTTCTGCATCTGCCTCCCTTTCATTTTTCTCCACACATAACATCACAAAGAAGGATGATATAGCAACCTCCAATTTCTATTTATCAGGAAAAGCTCAGCTTTCTCAAAGCTCCCATCTCTTTCCTGAAAAACAGCACAGCTCTAAAAGGACGTAGAAGTGGATGAAGAATTTATGGCCAGGTTAAAATCTCCCACTTTGTCTAGGTTTGGCTCACTAGGCTGAAATCCTGTGTGTCACTTTTTTATTCCCAGGTGTCATTTTTTCTGGGTGATCTTATATTTAATGTTTTAAAGATGAATAGACTATTGGACATAGCACAGAAAGCCCTTGATTAAAAAGAAGCAAAAGGAAGGGATGATGGAAAACCTTCCTTGGAGGTGCAAGATTTGGGGCTGAGTGTTAATCAGTCTTCAATGTTAAATATAGGCCAAAAATGCATTGCACCCCTTTTCACTCCCTTAGGGTTAAATTTCTAAAAACCAGTTCTTAGTGGGTGCTCACATAACATAAGGAATACACTCCCTGAATGCCATGCTTCTAGATCCAGGGGTTGGGTCAGTGCGTTGATCATTTGGGGCTGGGTCAGGGCATTTACTTTTTCAATGTATAGGGACACAAAAACCCATTGTGCCCCTTTTCACTCCGTTCCAGTTGGAATTTCCCAAATTTGGTTCTTAATGGGTGCCTCCATCATGGAAGGAGCACCCTCCTCAAATTTCATGCTTCTTTATCCAGTGGTTTTGGCTGGGCGTATATATATAAATTTATATATATATATAATTAATATAAATTTGTTAATTACAAGAAGGCTACATGCTGTCTGCTCACAAGGAAATGGAGGACAACAAATATGGTATTTTTTCCAGGACTGAAGGCTAGAACAATACCCAGTTCTGAAGCTAACTGTTGAGGCTTCCTTCAAATTAAATGTTTCTAAAGCCTGTGCTAAAAGTATAAACAGGGTTAGGAGGAAACAGAAATAATTCAGCTCAGTGTCCAAGTTCTGTCACAAATTGTAAAACCAAACTTTTGGAGAAGGCTATCTTTTAGCTTTGCAAGCAAGAAGAGATCGATATGTAAAGTAATGAAAATCAAAAGGAGGTAAAATACCTAGTGCTCATCATATTTTTGGAGATTCATGGGCACTTACAAATTAAAATGAAGTTTAGCATTGCGAAATACTGTATTTACTCAAATATAACACTCACCTTTTTCAGCCAAATTCAGTCTCCAAAATCTGGGTGCGCATGAGATTTGATGTCAATTAAAATTGAGTAAATACAATTATTTGATTATAAGTATGGGGTGCACATTAGATTCGATGACACATTAGATTCGAGTAAATACGGTATTACACAAGCACCTTCATCAGCTTTAGAGATGAGAGAATGAGCCATAACAAATGTTTAAAAATAGTATAGTCAAACTTTCATATTGTCTGAAAGTAACTATATACTGTACTAGAAATATCAACTTCTCTAAATAACAAAGTAAAAGCAGGCCAAATTATATTTTCCTGGTGCTGTTCTAATTTTAACCAGATGAGGCTTGTGGTCCAGAAAATCTACTGAACTAAAAACAAATAAAAGTAGTACAGCTGAAGGAAAACACCATATTGCAGTTGCTGACATGTGGAAGCCATTATTTCCATCACCAAGCAGATGCCTTTGCTGAATTGTTCATTAATGGAATATGACCCACTTTGTTATGGGAAAATTACAGAGTAGTCCAGTGGCATGATGCAATTGAAAGGCAGCTCAAATAAATATAGAGTGGTAAGAAATAAAAGTATAGAACTGAACTCTAGCTTTTGAACTGCAAAAATAAAACTGCTGTGCTTCATACACAAAGATAAATATGGCAACAGCAGTTTTTTTGGAGTATCTGAAAAGAACATAGCAGAGAGAGATTGAGAGAGAGAGAGAGAGAGACAGAATAGCCTATTATATTGAACAAAAAAGCAAAAGCATAAAGTTTTAGTAGTACAGAATGAACCAATAACTGTTCATTCTGCAGAATGCTAAAATATAAGTAGAAGCTAAACTGCAGAAGCTAAAATATAAGTACACTTGAGCAAAGTAGTTTCTGCTTTAAAATAACCAAGTGACTTATGAATCCAAACAAGTACAAACAAAATCCTGTCACATGAAAAGCCTGTATTGTATTCTTAAACCATAATCACTCTGTTAACTGCATTCTGCTATTGCATTCTTTCTGATTTTGATTCCCAACAAGACCTTGGTCTGAATGAATTCCTAACAAAGCAGCAGTTGGGAATCTCAATCCTTTCATCATGTTCCAGATTGTGATTAAAGCAAACTATAAATTGATGAACCAGGATTAAAAAAACTACTGGAGAAGAAAGATATTTGAAATCAATTGCAAATTGCCTGGAGCAGGCAAAAAATCATAATGTATAAATGAACAGGAATTCCTTAAGCTAAGTTTCCTATACACAGCACCACACTTCAGACGTACTTTGCACGAGAGAGACACCATTAAAAGATGAAGCCAGGAAAGTCCATCAGGAAAAGATCAGAGTCCTACCTGATTAGCAAAACTCAGCGCGAGTCACCATATTACGAGGGTGGTACTTTACGGCTGCTGTGTGGGTCAGCTGCAGTAGAAATGGGATAGCCACTTAAGTCAAAACACAGCTGAGAATGTGGCTGTCTTGTGCCATTTCAAGATTACACAGCAACAGGCAGTGCATCACTGCCTTTCTACTTGGCTGTTTACACATTTAGGTATCCAAGAAAGGGGAAAGTGCTCAGCTTGCCAGAAGACTGACTCTTTGGGCACAGTCAATCTTCTGCACAGCCAAAGATGCAGTTCAGGCATAGCTCATCACAGTCTTTTTCACTGCTGGAACATGTTAAGTAATACAAAGGAGGGCCTGCTGAATTTTGTGCAAATGCCTTCTTTGTAGCACTTTTCCGTCTCAACCACTGAGACCAGATTTTGAGAAATCCTATTCATTCTTTCCTAGAAGCAAACTCTGTTGACTACAATGAGACTCACTTCTGAGTAGTCACACATAGAATTGGGCTGTGAGTTGTCATCATAAGAAAGGATACTTCTGTTTAATAAGCGTTTAGTTAAAAATATAAAGCACAGCCAACAATCAAAACTTAAGTATATTGTATCATTTTTGTGGAGCTCATGATAGTGTGTAGAGTAATCCAGACCATGGCAAGATTATTATATCTCACCAGATATGAACCCAAATCATAAAATATCCAGAGAATATATTGATTTGTATCAGCTCAAGGCAATATGTACATTTCCAGAATTTTCCTTCCCCCCAAAAATTTCCTCATTCAGCCAAATACTGCCCAGTACTCATTGCAAGTTTGAAAGCACATCTGATGCAATACAACCAGGAAGTAAATAGGAAATAGGGAAACATGGCATAAATCCTTGACAGATGTAGTACATCTAAAGTTATAAAAACTAAAAAAAAATCACTTCAGCATTACCAGCAATATTTCAGATATTCACCAACGAAAGAGAGACGAGAAAATGGCCAATTACTGATATGCAAAAAAGGAGGAAATGATCAAGAACTACATTTCATCACACACTGACACACCACGTTCCTTCCTGAGAAGCGTTAAGTGTGGCTTTGGGTTTCCTCTTAAAGCAATATGAAGTGGGAGGTGTTTTGATGCTTGAGGAGCACATGCTGCTGTGTTAAAAGCCAAAGACATGACAATCACTATATTGGGGAAGCAGGCTTTGTGCTGAGAAGTAAACACTGTATTAATGTGACTGGACAAAAGGCTCATCAAACTCAACACTCTGATTTTAACAGCAAGCTCAATTGCTTTGGAGGTTCACAGAAAGGGCACAAGGAGGGTGGCCTTCTCCTTTGTCCCCAGCACCTGGCAAGGAGAAGTATATTATGTTCTTCCAGGGAAATTTCATTCAGTTATCATTCTGCTAATAAACAACATTTTGCAAATTCTGTAAATTTATACAATGCACAGCGTGACAAATTTCTGCCTACCAGGCTCACTGGAACATCTGAAAGTGCAACATTTATCTTTACCCATCACCTCAACGATGCTCCCAATGGTATAAATCTCCTTTGGCTGTGTTTTTGTCTGAAATGTATTCTGTATGAACTATTTATTTATTTAATTTATATCCCGCCTTTCCTCACCTGCAAGAAGGAGCTCAAGGCGGCTAACATCACTCAGAAAAATAAAACACCATTAGAATAGAATTATAAATACAGATTAAAACATAATTAAAATACAATTAGATTAAAAAACTGAGAACAATTAAAGCAGACTAAAAACATTTGTTAAAAACAATAAAATAGAACAATAAAACTGTCCCCCCAACTTCTGCCCCATTTAAAAAGGTTTTTTAAAATAAAAGGTTTTAAGGCTCCGCCTGAAGCTCTGTATTGAGGGAGCTTTCCTCAGTTCTAAGGGGAGGGAGTTCCACAACCGGGGTGCTACCACCGAGAAGGCCCTATCTCTGGCCACCACACCTCTCACATTTCTTAGTGGCGACACAGTCAGTAGGGCCCCCTCAGATGACCTTCTGTCGGATTGTACAGAAGAAGGCAGTCCCTCAGATACCCTGGACCCGAGCCGGTTAGGGCTTTAAAGGACCAGCACTTTGAATTCAGCCCAGAAATGAATGGGCAGCCAGTGTAGTCGCTGAAGCAGTGGCCCGACAGAGTCGAACCGACGAGCCCCAGCAACCACACAGGCTGCCGCATTCTGGACAAGTTGAAGTTTCCGGACCGTCTTCAGAGGCAGCCCCACGTAGAGCGCATTACAATAGTCCAGTCTTAATGTCACGGGGCATGGGTCACCGTGGCCAACTATGGCTACAACCCAGAGTAACTACAGTACCTTTTACATCGACATAGTTATAGTGCCACTTATGGGAAACCTATGGGAAATGCATAGAACAATCCAGAGTAAGTGCCTCTTACATCTTCCCGTAGTTACTCTGGATTGTATGGTAAAAAAACCACAAATGGTTTAACCTCCACCCAGGATTTGTCAATACAGTAATTTGCTGAGATGTAATTGTGCTAAAATGAAGCTATTCCTTGAGACAGTTGATGCATCTAAACATAAATTACTGTGCTAAAGACCGGTTGTCATATAACCACATACACATGCATACAGTATTTGAAAAACTGAAAATTTACAGTGGCTTCTAACCCAGGAAGTCATTATTCAAGACTAATGTTCCTCTAGTTCAGGGTTAATATGGTCCCATGTTATAGAAAAGAGATGTAAAGTATTGTCTTAGCCACCCTTAGCTGAACCTATAGATCAAGGGTTTCCTTGCCAGTTGCGGCCTGTGGTGAGTCTCCAAGCCCCCTCCATCTGCCCTTTGGACAAGCCCACCACACTCCATAGAGTTTTCTAAGGGCTGGGGAGGTTGCATACACCCCCTCTCTGTGTGTATGAAAATACTTATGAACTAGTTTGAATATCACTCTCTCTGTAAGCCTGCCTAATTAAATCACCTTGAAATTTAAAGTCAGAAGAGAAATCTGATTGCCCGAAAAGGAGGTATATAAATGCCTATGTTTGTATTAAAAATATTTATGAACCAATTTTAACTTTGTTCATAATTTCCATGTCTAATATATTCACTTATGTAAATTTATTCAAATTTTTTTCTTCCAGACCCTGGCACAGTGTCAGATAGATGATGTGACCCTCCTTCCAAAATGTTTGGACAACCCTGCTACATAAAACACATAAATACATATATTCAAGGAAATTTATTTTATATGATGGGGCTTTTGCCCAGCTTCGGCTCATGTGACAGCTGAGTCTGTAGTCAAATCTAGAGACTGTAAACTGCAGCTGAGACTGTAGTCAAATCATGTAGTGGTCCAGTGACATCCATATAATGCACTATCCATTAGGCTACCCATATAGTTGCCTGGGAGATGTGCCAGGAGTTTGTCGGGGCTTGGAAAGTTGACCCTGCCATGCTGTTGCTCCAGTAACTATCTGGATGTCTAATCCATTCTGAACTCTTCCCACACTTTCTCTTAAATTCACAGCTAAACCTCACATGCTTTCTATGGGACTCAGAAAGTACCACTACATATTCAAACATCTCTCCAGCAGGTTAGAATCTATTGGCTTGATGATAATTGAGTTGAACACCCTACCTGTCTTCCAGTAGGTAGTTTTTGCTAACCCACCATAGAGAAAAATTCACCATGAAGACAAGATACACTTTGAGTCATAGCCAGTGTCACCCAAAAACAAACAACCCCCCCAATAACAAATGAAGACACTATAATGTACATTTTTGCAGATGTGTATCAGATAGAAGGTCAACAGATCAGACCATTGCCAGAAAAGCTCCCCCTTATATTCCCACTTGAAGGCAAGATGCCCTGGCATTTCCGCCTGTTCCTTCATGCACTCAAGATTCCTAACATCAAAACAATTCTTTGGCCACATGCTGTCACAAGGCATCCGATTAAGTTGCAATTGCAGTGGTTACACATACTAACAATGTGAATTTTCTTTTAATAAATTAGAATAAGTTATAAGAACAATCTTGTGGTTCAGATCAGGGACTTTCTCGTCTGCATTCAATTCTAACAATGGTGAGCCATGTACCTTTGGATGCACACAAGCAGAGCATCACGAGGAAGGGGCCAAAGCTAAGTGACAGAGCATATATTTTGCCTGCAGGTGACAATAGATTCAATCCCTGACATCTCCCATTAGGGATGAGAAAAGCCTCCAGGATCTACCAGAGAGCCTGAAAAGCCACTGCTGGTCCACATATTGCTCAACTGTCTGACTAGGAGCACAATCCTAACCACGTCTACTCAAAAGTAAGCTCCATTGTGTTCAATGTGTTCAATTCCTCACTCCCAGGAAAGTGTCTTTAGGATTGCAGCCTAGGTGGCCCCAGGCTGGTCCTTGGAATACACCAACATTCTTAGGATGGATAAAGCTTTCTGCAAGTTATCTCTGCCTCAGGTGTGTGTGTGTGTGTGTGTCTGTCTGTCTGTCTGTCTGTCTGTTCGCTGCCTCACAGGCACCTGTCTCTGTGATAGAAAAACCCTAGCTTTGCTTCTGATAACATAGAGAGATGCAAACTTGCTGACAGAGACAGCCAGACCCCTGTCGCTACAACTTTCTAAAGATCCACTCCTATCCACTTGTCAGCTCTGATGCAGCTAAGTCAACAAAACATACACTACATCCTATGGGTGTGATGGTCAGGAGCACCATAAATGAGGCTTCCTCATGGGAATATTTGTTCCCTTACCTGGAGGCTATGTTGGAGCTGCACTGGCCCTGGAAAGCTGTATAGGATTTAGGCCAGGGGTCCTCAAACTACGGCCCGCGGGCCAGATCTGGCCCGCCAGAGGCCTCAATCCGGCCCGCCAGCCTTTTGGGGGTTTTGGGAGGAGCTTCGTGGGCACTGGGGGGGGGGCAGTTCAAGGCTGCCGTGGCGAAGATCCACCAGTCGCGGCAGCCCTGTGTAAAGGGAGAGAGCCCCTCGGGGCTCCAGAATTTGTGCAGCTTCATGCTGGCCCTTTAAATTTTTTAAAAAATGTTGCATGCACAGCTGGAGCAGCACGTGCACTTCGTCTACCCAAGGGGTTTTGGCTGGTGCATGCGCCTACTGCCGCTCTCTCGCGGCCACCCCAGCTTCCAGGGGCTTACTTCTGAGTAGACAAGCAGAGAGCTGGGCTATAAAGTACACCCTCCCATCCACACTTTCCTGGGAGTAAGCCCCATGGACTCTAATAGGCCTTACTTCTGAGTAGATATGCAGAGGGCTGGGCTTACTTTCCTGGGAGTAAGCCCCACTGACTCTAATGGGCCTTACTCCTGAGTAGACATGCATAGGCTTGGGCAAAATTCCTGAACAGCAAGCCTAAAATTGAGGTGAGCTTGTGTTTGTGTGTGTGTGTAAGAATACATGCGTGTGTGTGTGTGTGAGAGAGAGAGAGAGTGCATGGTGTGTGTCAGTGCATGTCACTGACATTCCTTGTGTTGCTGGAAACTGCTTTGAGGGCATCTTGCATGTCTGGGTGAGAATTAGGCATGTTAAAAGGTTTTCAATTTCAAAAGTGTTGAAATTAAGTACAGGAAAGCAATACAAGCATTTTTGCTTCATTTTATCATGTCCTACATTTTAAAATGTAGGACAAAATGTAGGATGTCCTACATAAGTCCTCTCACTCTCCGGCCCCTGACAGTGTCTGAGGGTCAGTGAACCGGCCCCCTGTTTAAAAAGTTTGAGGACCCCTGATTTAGGCCCTTAGTGTATTGACGGAACACATGGAATACACTCTGGAATGTCTGAGAGGGACTATGAGGCAAAACATTTACATGTTTTCAAGACAATGCCCTTCTTGGAGTGTTTAAACAATAGAAAATTCTGGGTACAGCATACCAAGAAAGCAATGGAAAGTCCACCTTCACAAACCCAGGAAAACTGGGTTAGTATATGTTTGTGCCTTACCATTTGAAAGGAGGAATGGCTAAAATAGTATGTCACCAAGCAAATTGCTGGTAAGAAAATATATATATATATATATATATATATATATATATATATATATATATATATATATATATATATATATATATATATATATATATGGTAAGATATATATATATATATCTTTGTAGGACTTCTTTGTAGGAATATATATGTCTTTCATATATGATTTGAAATATGGCACTTGTAGTATTTTCAATGACGAGCATGCATGTTGAAAAGTAATTGTTGGAAAGCAAGAGTAGAGAAAGAGAAGGGGGAAAGAGCTCAGCTTGTGACACCTGACAAAGTCATTACCCCAATTTAAATACTCTTTAAATTTAGCCACACCAACTGTTCCACAACTACACTGGAATAGTCACTATAGATAGACACAAGGGCATATAACGGGAAGAACGTTAATAAAGACTATAAGGGGAAGAATGTCCATAAAGCCAAAGTGGAACATGGTTAACGAACTTAAGATGGGACTATGAAGAATGAAAAATACAACTGCTGTGTAAATGTTAAAATCAAAAACAACCGTGAAGAACTTGCAAAAATGTCATTCTTCCAAGGAAAAAGAGAATACGTCAGATTTTTTTTTTGTTAACTTGATGTGTGATTTTAACAGTGGTCTCTCAAATCAATGGGGCACTGCCAACATTCTTCTTGTGATCTAATTACACTATGCACACTTACACAAGGCAAATGCGACAATGTTATGACATTGGGTCCCGCTCTCTGGGGAGCCTTGTACAGGGGCAAGCAAGCAGATCTCCCACTGCTTTAGCATCTGGCAGTTGGGGGGCAGCGCAGTGAGCAGAGTGTGGGCTTGCTTGCCCTCTCTTGGGACTTTTGACCTGAAATGAGTCTCCCAGAAGTAGTTGGTGGTGATATTACGTCACTGTCAACTATTTATAGATGCCATGCTTTGCATGCAGCATCGCAAGCGACTGGCTCATCATTGTTGTAAATGCTGCAGCTGCAGATGAGCGTGGGAAGGGGGGCACACAAGCACCTTGCATCAGGCCCCACAGGTCCTGGGGCCAGCCCAACACTTATATCAGATTAATCCAACTAAAAACAGTGGGACCTCTAAGTAAACATGCATAGCATTACACCATTTTTGTCACCAATCCCAGAGAATTGCAAGGGGGCTGGTGTTGCCGCAGTAGAACAAGATTTATGATTGACCTGCAGCAAGAGAGAGAGAGAGAGAGAGAGAGAGAGAGAGAGAGAGAGAGAGAGAGAGAGAGGTGTTTTTGGAAGATTACATACATTTCTGGTTGCCACACCTCAAGATTACTGTAAAGCTGGAAAAATATGCAAACCAAAACTATTAGAGGGCTGGAGTGACTTCCTTATGAGATACGTTTATAATGTTTGGGACTTTTTTGCCTAGTAACAAATCCTGATTTGTGCCTGATCAGGCAGAGTGGCTCAGCCTGCAATGAATCCAGAGCTTTGGTCAGGGGCTGCTGGTTCACTACCATGAGGAAGTTTACCCACTGTCCTAGGTAAGGCAAACACAGCCCCAATAGGTCTATTAAATGGAGGCCATCTCTAGAAGTTACCTAGTTCCAAGTAGACAGAAGCAGTCAGAGGCTGCTCTTGGCTGCCTGGGGTCAGAGACTTGGATCTAGCATAACTACCAGATCTGAGTCCCACATCCTGATGCCTGTCCATCTGCCCCCCAGAAACACCATCCCCCCACTCCAAATGCCCATTACCTTCAGTATGTGATTCCTGATTGATTGGATCTACATGGAAGAAGTCCTTGATTGGAAAAAAATGGAACAAGAGCAGTAATTACATGCAAATTTAAAAAAAAAAAAACACCAACAGAGTGGAAGATGGTTTTGAGAATAAAGCAGTCCATTTTATGAGCCCAGAAACAGCAGTGAAAATCTACTGTCACAAAAGTTCAGCACAGAGCTAATTCCAAAACCGTCCAAACTTCCTGTATTACCAAAGAAGAGAAGCTCTTCTCAGGTTTCCAGAGCTAAAAAGGGAAGGACAAAACCAGCAACAAAAGAGCAGTCCTGAAAACAGAAGTTTTCCAGCTTGCAGTGCATGACAATAAGCGCACCAAATGCTCTGTGACCACTCTGAAGGCTGGATGGTTTACATTTGCTTAGTTAGACTGTTTATGCAACCAGGAAGAAAGATGCCGTTAAATTAGGAAGAAGCAGGATGGAAATGCCACAATGAGAGAGCAGTACAGGCTTGCATAAGCAAAAAGAAAAGATCAAATAAGAAATGAAATAGTCACTAAATTGGTGGAATCAAGTTGTACGGGGCAAAGTATGATGGCTTAGAAATGTGAACAAACTGTAATAGTCTGGTATGAAAGAATGCAATATTGGAATGCAAATATTGATGCAAATATTGATTCCATATTGATATGGAATGCAAATACTGGTATGAAAGATGCAATATTGGAAAATATCTGCCTCAGGAGAAAGGTAACTTTCCACCCCAGAACACAGGTATGGATATCTTCAAGACAAACCTGATGAACTGGAGAAAGTACCAGCAGGTTTTTCAGGACTAAAAGAGCAGAAAAGCAAAACAGACCTAAAGTGTTTACTTATAAATGGATAGTGTAGGCAAACATTAACAGATAAAAGCATCAGCATATGAGATGAACATCCTCAAGGCTGTGAGTCAAGTACCTTTTTTCTGTCTAGGGTGCCCTGCCAGGATGTCATCGTGCTCAAAGCCAAGCAGTCCTGCAAGTGCTCTCTTATGCGCACAAGCCACATTTCAGCAATCCATGAAAACACCTTAATGCTGGATAAGTACAGTGGTACCATGAATAAAGAGCGTTTTGTATAAAGAGCAAAATTTTCTCAGAAAATTTGACTTGCTTAAAGAGCACTGTCTTGAATAAAGAGCACTTCTGAGGGTGTTTGGAACAGGCTTCCATGCCAAGGGAACTCACAGGTGGGACAAGGAGACTAGCTTGAGCTACAGTGGGGCCCTGGGCAAAGTTTGGAATAGGCTTCCATTGCCAGGGAACTCATGGGACATCCGGGGGCAACAGCCTGAGTCAGGTCTGTATGTGGGATATGTGTGTGGCAGCGTGGAAGGTGTGCCTTATCAATGTTCTAATGCTCCCCGTCAGCAACTTGGGAATGTTAAAGTTGCACAAAAAGACAATAGATTCCATTGAGCCTATGGATAGCAGTGACTCCATTAGTGATTGTGAAAGAGCGCAATCCTAATCATGTCTACTCAGATGTAAGCTCCATTGTGTCCAATGGGTCTTACTCCCAGGAAAGTGTCTTTAGGATTGCAGCCAAAGTCATCCCCTTTGTAACCCTCACACCAGCCATGAAGATTTTCAAAGGTACGGTACAGTTCAGTACTGTACAGTATTTTCTTTATTGCAGTGTTGTGTGTTACTGTATATTACAGTGCTTTGTACAGTGTTATATTGCAGTGTTTTGTAATCATTTTTATAAACAGTTAATATTTTTATATGAATATTTTTTAGGTTGTGGAACCAATTGTCTGAGTTTCCATCATTTCCTATGGGAAAATCTGCTTCACTTAAAGAGCATTTCACTTAAAGAGCATGCCTCCGGAACAAATTAAGTTCTTTAAGTGAGGTGCCACTGTACTGGTAACCTTGAAATCCTAATACTTCAGTATTTGGGGGGAGATTGTTTTTCAACAAGTGCATGGATTTGAATTAATTTAACCACCTTAGGAAGGTGGCAGCAACAATTTAATATCTATTCTGGGGATGCAATGGATTAAAGTGCACTCATGGTAATTTGAGTCTATTATCCAACTATGCAAAAAAAGAAAAAGAAAAAAGAAATGCGGCACAAGATAAAGGAAGCCATGTTTTGGATTAGGTAGAGTAATAATACCTAACCTTCAAATATATACAGTGCTTTATAGCAGCATTTCCTACACGGTGGGTCACAACTTGATATGTGGTGAGTCTCAACACAATGCTCAAATCTTCCAGCTTGCCTTAACCTGGAGTACCTGGAAGCTGCTTCCAATCCATGCTTGTCTGCTACAGGCCCTCCTTTGGCTCCCAAAGGCCTCAGAATGCAACCCAGACCCAACTGGAAGCTACTTCTGATTTGCTTCTACAACTTCCTGGAGACATTCTGAGTCCTGCAGAGACCAATGGGGATCCACAGTGGGACAACACAACTCAGCAGCCTATAGGGGCTCCTCTAAGGCCATGCGCTTTAAAGATTAGCCAGGCACAGGTATGGGTTGCAAAGTTTTATGTAACAAACATTTGTATGCAAATACAGGATATAGGGAACACATGATGCAACTTCAGCAGATGGGTGAGCCCTGCAGTATGACAACATGCCAAATCTCAGAATCCAAAGTCTGTCTGTGTGCTTCAAACAATAGAAAACAGGATACCACTCATAATTGGGTTAGGCTCAAAAAGCACTTATAGAACAATTACAGAAGTATGAAGTGCAGATCCTTCAGGACCTTGTGTCACATAGAGCACAATCCTAACCATGTCTACTCAAAAGTAAGCCCCATTGTGTTCAGTGGGTCTTACTCACAGGAAAATGTCTTTAGGATTGCAGCCATATTCATCTCTTCTCTATACAAAACTGAAAAGTCACTGACTCATCAGTGCACAACCAAAAACACCAGACATAGAAGCATGACATTTAGGGAGGGTGTTCCTTCCAAGATGGAAGCACCAATTAAGAACCAGTTTTGGGAAATTCAAACTGGAAGGGGCGCAACATGTTTTCCTCTCTATGTTTTACAATGAAGAATCCCTGACTGATAGACATTCTGCCCCAACCCATGGACCTAGAAGCATGAAATTCGGGGAATTTCTTTCTTCCATTACAAGAGCTCCCACCAAGAACCAATTTCTAGAAATTTAACCCCTAAGGCTTTGAAAAAGGATGCCTCTACTTAATATTGAAAACTGATCAACATCCAACTCCAAACACTGCATCTGCCTGGTAGGGTGCCCACAGTTTTGGGGGAATGTGGTACAGGGGTGTAGCAGCACTTGGGTATGGTGGCACCTGGGTAGGTGTGGCACACAGGGCAGACAGCACATGGGGGTATTTTACTCTCGCAATGTGGGAACATTTTGCTAGTTACTCAAAGGCTAGTTAACCTTTTACTTTGGATGTAATCCTACCCGATTCAGGTCAATGCAACTCATTCTTCTCCCCTCTCCTGTGGTGGTGTGGTGAGTTTGGCACATATCTATGCAGACCTAACCACTTTGCTACACCTCCAGGCCAGTGTGGGACTTTTGCCAGGATATGGATTTGCCTGGGTATGGATTGCAGTGTTTGCTTTTCAAAATAGACTCTTTTTTTGGTTGGATGATGTGAAAGAGCAGAGCAGGATCAGATCCTCCATCAAACAATGCTTTTTCAATTGACTGTGCAGAAGGAAATGTATTTACACAGGTGCAAAAGAAAAACAGCAAAGAAAATTCTTACAACAGATAATCTCTCAAATTAGATTAAGCCACTTATTTTACTTTCAGTTTCAAACCAAAATTTGAGGAAGCTGTTCTAAGCCGTTGACTTTACTGAATCAACCTCCACATCTATAAGACAAGCAATCCAACTAGTCTAACAGGTTATCAGGCACATCCAACTCTCTTGTTGACTGTTCTTTGTAAAACTACAGTGAATGATACACATGGTAATATTTTATGTGCCTATGGCTTATTGGGTTATACAACTAAAATCCATGCCACCATACAGCAGCAAAGCAATATTTATATAAACATTAATTAACGTATATAAATCCTGAGACAACCGAATGCCACCCTTTTACACAAGGGACTATAGAGACAATCCCTACAATCCAGAGTAACTACGGGAGCACATAAGAGACATTACGTGCACCCTTAGTTACTGCACTACCTAGTGAAAACCTATGGGAAATTCATATTGCAATCCAGAGCAAATTGTTCTTACACCAGAGCAAGGACTCCACGTAGTTACTCTGGATTGCGCCCATATTATATGAAATTTTCTTGTTCATATGTTTCCATAAACATCCTACCTGTTGAAGCATTTCTTCAGTAGCATTCAGTTTCAGCTGGTGCCCCTCAAGACAAACTTCCAGATCTCTGATTTTTTCTCCTTGAGCCTCTACCTGGTCTGTGAGGACACTCACCTGGAACAGGGGGAAACAATTAACAATAATAATTAACAAAATGAAACATTTTATATTTCAGAAAGAACAACTCAGTCACACTGTAAGTTTCATAGATGCCACCAGGCAATCTAAATTTATATTCCATTTTTCCCTTTTGGTAGTGACAGGAAGAACAATCACATTATAACAACACTGAAAAGATGCAACAGGTTCTGAATGAGCAAAAAGTCTATGATCACCTGCTCAGTTTAATTTTGAATTGGAATTTGATCTTGATCTCCCAAGTCCCATACACTGTTCCCATATCGTACTTGCTCACTCTTTTCACACACTCCTCTCTAATATTTGCATTCATTTGGACATCAGTAGCTTTAAATGACTATTTTCAAAACAATTTGCAGTTTCTTACCTTAAAAAGCCTCTATATTACACTTGGAAAAGTGCATTTCTTGAATTAATTTTAATTGTTTAAAAAATGTGCAGATATCAAATGTGGCTAGATGAAACAATCATATAAAAAGGAGCACTGAAGTTCCTGCATTAATATTTACAGTAAATAACTTTTCAAAGGGACAAAGAAAAATCCTTTCAGAAACCTGTGGATATTTTCAGAGGGCTCCACGCATATACAGAAACCTTTAAGCTTCTGCCAACATTTATCTCCTTAAAAAGGAGTGGGGAGGGGGAGAAAAACAAATGAGTCCTTCAGGCAGCCAACCAACTACCTTACTTCTTACAAAACATGAGAATGGCTTACCTATCAAATAAATGTTTTTTGTAGCTATTAAAAAAAAGGAAAAAAAAAGAAAACCAAAATGCAAAAGGCGTGTTTAAAACTGGCAATCTTCTGCTTTTCATAGGTTCAAAGCGTTACAAGCTAAAACATGAATGAAAAGTTCAAGGGCTGAGTTGCTGGAGAAAAGAAAAAGTTAGTAATAACTTCACATTGCTATATAGATGCTGTCAAACCCCTGCCCTTGAACAGAAGAGCATGGGAACTATGTTGTATAAAGAAATAAACAGGCGCCAAAACCCACCAGGAGCTAGGATACAACAAAACTATAGCTAGCATATATTTTAAACATTTTCCAGAATTCTCACAAGAGTTCATAAAGCTTTCCTACCCGTCGGGGCTAAACAACTCCAGATATTTTTGATGCAGTTAACCTTGACTCTTGGAATAAATGTGTCTGAAGTGTTCCAAGGATGTGCTAAGTTTGCCTGTCTCCCTCCTCTCTTTCTGAAAAATCTACAATTAATAAGCATTGGGAAGGAACTATAGAAGAGGGATGAGTCAGGGACACACCTTTTGTGCTTTGGTAAAAGTATACGAGTATAATTGTAGGGTTTTCCAAGTAATCTTGAGTTAGGGAGAAAGCAGTTGCTTGTTAAGTACAGCAAGCCTGGTCACATCTGAAAACAGGATTCTAAATAACCACTCACCTGGGGAGAGGAAGAATAACCTCTGGTGATTCAAAAAAATTTTAAACTGGGTCAACAGGGCTGGGATTTTTGCTTTTTCATTCAGGTATTTTGAACTTCAGTATCTGCAGGCAAGCAAGCTACAAAGTATTTTCTAGGGCCACAATATCTGTGAGTTGATTTGCAAGCTAGATCTCAACAGCTTTATCAGCCTACCAGGAGGGTACAGGTGGGAACCATGATTTACACAGCATGATTAGTGTGCCAGGAAGTTTTACAAAGAAATTACTGTGACACTGCAGCTCCAAACTTGTTATACATGAATTTTTTATACATAGATTTGAGTCAACTAGATTGGCCACTGCAAATCAATTTAAAAACTGCTTTTTTACTGTTGTAGAGGGGCAGTCAGACAAGCAGTTATTCTATTCTTCAGCTGAGCCAGGCAAAGGCAGGAGGTCCTTTGCATTTCCAATTGCTGACTGCCTCTCTACAACAGTAAGAAAAGCTGTTTTTAAACAATTGTAAAGGTGTACCTGAGTGGTGTGGGACTCGAACCCAAAACCCTCTTGGGCACTGCACAGGTTCTTCGGAGAGGCAACCAACATGGCAGAAAACTACAAAGGGCCACAATACAAAGCTACGAGCTTTATTACATGTGTACACATGGGTTCCACCTCCACTAGGCAAGGTGAACAGAGAACAAAGGATGTGCAAACATTTTTATAGGTTATTTTTTTAGTAGAGGAGGGTACAAATGGCAAGGAGCAGGGGTACAAATGACTGACAGCTAAGCTTGGACCCTATTTACTAGATTTTTTGCGCAGGGGTGGGATTCAGGGGATGATGACAAGCAATGGATGGGCAAGCCGGAAGGCAAACTTGCAATGTGTCCTCAATTCTTTTGAGCCTGTGCGTTGTCAGGGCTGCTTGCAGTTATTGCTTAGTTGTATAAAACACTACATTCCACCTTTATTATTTTGGCCTGGATGTTTTGTAACTGGCCTTCTATTGTTTTTCCAGCTTAGAGTGGCTGACCTTCCTGTGGGGGCCAGAGGGGAATTGGGTTTGGGTCATTTGGACCTAACAAGATATTAAAACAGGCTGTTTATAACAGTTTTAGGACAGAATACATAGAAATCATAGAATCATAGAGTTGGAAGGGACCTGGTAGGTCATCTAGTCCAACCCTCTGCCCGTAGCAGGGAATTGTCCTAGAACATGTTATCATAGGCAAGCAATGATCAATTACAATTATTAGTTACAAGGCAGAAATATCTTTAGGAAACGGTCTGGACAAGGCATTTCTTCATAACAGGAACTGTTTTGATACACCAAGAATAACTAATGTTATTGGCCTTGGGGCTTTGGTGTATGCAAGAGGACGGAATGGGCTGGAAAGTGTGGAATCATACACAAGGCCTGGATATTCGGGTACAGTGGGAAACACTTTTTTTAATTTTTTAAACTGCTTTTAACACATTTTTTGTATCAGCAAGGAGTCCCAGAATCAAGCACTTGCAGATACTGAGGCATAGTCTTATTCTATTAGGAACAATGGGGGAACAAGAAACCTGAAAGTGGACCTTTAAATCTATTTTTTCCACAGTTTTTTTTAATCCACAGATTTTTTTTAAAGTATGGAGGTTACAGAACAGAACCCTATTGGATAATGAGGGACACCTATATTCACAGCAATTTCTTTCATCAATTCAAAATGTACTGCTTTAATTACTTCCTTGGGCATTTAAAGACATAGTGCTTTCCAAGTTAACCTCTCATTTAACAACAAAAAATGAGAGGTCAATAATGACTGTTCTTGTCTTCTCTATATGAATGTCCCAAGTGGGTTGCATGCCCTACAATCCAGAGTAACTACGTGAGCATGTAAGAGACATTACGTGCACCCATAGTTGCTGTACTACGTAGTGAAAACCTATGGGAAATTCATATTGCAATCCAGAGTAAATTGTTCTTACACTGGAGCAAGGACTCCCTGTAGTTACTCTGGATTGTGCCATTAGACGAAAGAGCATGACCCATGCTGTAAGTTTGAAAGTGATCAAACATGGCTAATAACCAATTGTTGCTAAAAATTTATTGGAATGATTCTTAGGGGAAATAATGGATTTTTATTTTTATGCAACAAAAGTGCTTAGGTTATAATCCTAAAGACACATTCCTGGGAGTAAGACCCATTGAACACAAGGGGGCAAGTTTTTGAGTAGACATAACCAGTTTAAGAAACACTGACTTAAACAATGCGAGACACCCCTCTCTTCACATCCAATTGGATATGAATAAACCAAATGTAACCTTCATGCATATCTTTCCAACATGGACATTATTATGGTTTGCTTAATATGACAAAGTTCTATTACAAGGGTCTCCTTGTAGGAGAGCCATATCAGCTCTCTGACGTTGTGTTGGGGGCAGAAAACTAATTCACATTACAAATTTGAATAAATTTGAATAAATTTACAGATAAGAATGTATTGGAATGGATTACCAGCCTTCCCCAAGGGCTGGCTAGCGGGGTCTTGCCAGGGGCCATATTGAGGCTTGCTGAGGGTCTCATCTGGCCCCCGAGCCAGGGTTTGCAGACCCCTGTTCTAACATAACATGGCAAATAAATTAGTGATTTCCTCTTAGGAGACAAAAATGCAGAGCTTTTCAGACTCTAGTGAAAAACTAGGAGACCTAGTGTCTACAAAGGAAGTGATCCACACCTATACAGATACAGTCATTCCAAGCAGAGGTGACACCATCACCTCCCACTACCTTCCCGGCATAAGCAATCAAATAAATGGCTTCTGTTACACACCTCGCATACTATGAAGAAGAGCCAGGAAAGGTATTGTGAACACATGAGACTCAACTCTGCAGTTGCAGCACTGTTGTGGTTTGTACACTGCAAAAAAGTGGGCACCACCCAAACGACAGCAAAGAAAAGGGAGACAACAAATGCAAAAGAGAGAAAAATACATAGCAATCAAAACTACAGTCTCAGACCAGGTGGGGAACATACAAATACCCTGATGTGAGCGTTGACAACAGCAACATCTCTTCTATAGTACTAATCAAAATATCTATACCACCTTCATTTAAAAAAAATGTTTTATTTCTGAAGCATCTTATGTTAAGGAAGTGGTTTATTCAGGTTACAGGCAATTAATGTTTTCAAAACAAACAGCATAGCTACCTGGCTGTTTGGAGCAAAAATACTACTTACAAGATGAAGGTTAGATAAGAATTTGGTCTATGTGCCTTTTGTCCTCCACTTCTATAAATATTAGAGAGTTAATGTTAAAAATTATTGCATGGTAATACTGGGACTACAGGGGCTATGTGGTAATACTGGGGCTTGGAAATATTAGGGCTGCAGAGGCTCAGTGTTTAAGATACTGTGGCTGCAATCCTAAACACACTTTCCTGGGAGTAAGCCCCTTTGAGTATAATGGGACTTACTTCTGAATAGATAGGATTGGTCTTGTACCTAGTGCTTGTTGACTTCAAGGTCAGCACGTCAGCAATTTGAGACCCAAGTATTACAAAATGGAGTGAGCTTCTATCTTTTGCCAAGCTCCTGCCAACCTACCCGTTCAAAAGCATGTAAATGTAAGTAGATAAGTGCGTGCCATTTTGGTGGAAAAGCAACTGCATTCTATGCACTCTGGCATTTAGTCATGCCAGCTACATGACCACAGAGGCGTTGTCACACAACGGTGGTTCTTCGATCACGTAATGGGGAGGATCACCAAACCCTAGAGCCAGTCACAACTAGCTGGGTTACCTGTGGGGTATTAACTTTACCCTTAATACTGGATAACATTAGGTTTAGTTCATATTGATAAATGCAGTAGGTATTTTGACTTCTTTTTTGCACACTGGGTGTCCCCAAATTTAAGGCATTTGATATAGAATATTTCAATAGATTAAAAATATTACGGAAGCTCAGATTCCTTTTAGGCCTGAGACAACATTCAGAAGAATGGCACAATTTCAGTGCTTGCCGTGAGCAATTTCAGTGTTTGCTGCATTTTTAGGAATGCTTGATTATATAATTCCTGGCCATGATGTCACTTCCACTGGGTCATGGATAGATTGTCATTCTAAAGAGGAGGTTTACCATGTTTTCTTGTACTTATAGTGAATGAGGATAGCCGGTTACCCAAGTATGCCAGTAAACAAAAATTTTAGAAGACTTACAAGACACCCCCTGTGCTCCTTCACTTTCTTGACAGGAGTCCTCTGTGATGCTGGTGATCCAAATTGAAGTTACTTGGAGACATCAATCAAGTTTTTCACAGTCATATCAAGCCACCTTATACAGATTCAGACCATTAGCCCATCTTTTTCTGCCTACTTTCTGTCTACCTGCAAGCAGATCTCCTTTCTACACAAAACATGTATGTGCTCTAGCAAAGCTATGACCCTAGTCCTCAAAGTACATCTAGAGCGACATGTCCAATCCTTTTATCCATGTGATCAGTCACACACATACACACCTGCTTGCAACAAAAACTGTTCAGTTTCCCTAATTCTAAGCACAAGCAAGTTAAAATCACAAAGATTCTAAATGGACCATTCACAATTCTTGGGCCACTTCATACGCAATAATTAGGGATTCTACAAGTATTTGTGATTTTTCTCCTCCCAAAGCTGTTTTTTTTGCTATTTTGCCACTGTGTATAAATGTCTTAACAGGCAGCATGTCTAATGAATGAGATTCATGGGAAAACCCCACACTCCCACTCACCTGTGGCAGCGGCTCTGCAATTAAACCAATTATGCATCCAATGCATAATTATTATTTAGAGCTGCAATTAATTTATATTGCAGTCTGAATTTTTGATGAATGAACAAGATGCAAAATGAAGCCAACTGCTCATTTGAGGCAGTGTGGGCACATAGCAGTTCTTCTGTATGTGTTCTGTCTGTCTTAGCCACTAGTCATGCAACTCCCAGTAATGATTCAAACTATCAGCACAGACTTTTCAGACAAGTGCCTTATATACACAACAATGCCAACTCAGGGAAAGGTGAAAATATCCATTAAAATAGATGGACAAATATTACAAATTCCCAATTATGATTTTTTCCCTGCTCCCCAGTTCTTTGATACCTCAAGACACAAGTATTCCTAGATTAAAACTGAAGTTCATGATTCACTCCTGATAAATGTTTTTTTTCTTCATATCCAAGGTCAATATACATCTGTAGGATGACCAAGTTCTGATTGCCTCCAAGTTCCCACCCTCTCTGACTGACCAGTAAGGATTCATAGATGGGACTGTGATTTTGCTCAGTGGCTAAAGTTTCTGAATCTTCCCTAAGCCTGTCAGATACAGTATTGACTGGCTAAAGGAATGCTGATGCATTTAAAAAAAGTCTTCCCTTGCAATGATGTGGTTTATTTATTGTTGTGGAAAGGGGAAGTGGAAGAACTCATTTTTGTTTGGGAACTCCTTGTTCCAAGGACCATAGAACACCAGTGGAATGAATTTGTCATATGGCTTAATTTTTCAAGATTACTTCAGAGTAACTCGCAGCACACTTGTGTGCCTCAGTGCCCACATTTGCAAATCACTGGACCACACAGATGTTGTTTTCATGTTGGAAAAGAGTGTCTACACTGGGAGTTATGATCAGAAAACAATGTGATGTGGCACATGTTGGCTATATTCACAATACAAAAGAGCCACTCCATGCTCCTGACCGTTTCTCGCTCTGTGTTAATGCTTGGGATAGAAGAGAATAACCCTAGGGAGAATAGGATATTAGAATCAAAAGAGTAATAGTAAGAGTAGGAAGTGTTTCCAACCTATTTTATTGGCTTAAGTTTCTAATCCCAATTTCAGTTTTTTTAGGCCATGGAAGTTGAACAATTTTCCTGACTTTTTATGAACATAAAAGTCCATGCTGTCCTGGTTTGGAAATCATAGTGGTATACGTTCAGGAGAGAAGAGGCACCCTTATGAGGTTCCAAAGCACTGCCTTTTCTCAGGACGATAAGCATATCCAAGGCAGTATTCACAGCAGAAGTGAGTTCACCATGCAAAGTCCATCCCAGAAAGTCAACAGTCCAATAGAGACTTGATTTGTATGTCCTCACGTACATAAATGGCATCATATAAATAGTAATTAATACATTCCAAGAATGTTAGGATGTGTGTCACTGGAATTAGAAGGGAAACAAGTACTGAATAGCTGCAATCACGTCACTGTTGATGACAGAATCAGTACAGTTTGTACTGATCAGTACAGAATCAGTACAGTTTTTGTTGTTGTTTTGTAATGTGCCAACATCCTGGCTGAGGTATTTGCTGCCTTTCATCCACCATAAAGAATGATGATCATATGTCTTCTTCCTGATTCCTACCCCTGGCTTGGGATCCACATTTGTCCCAGAAATTTACAATAGAGAGAATTAAAATTTCTTTACTTCTTGCAGAACAAAAGATAAACTTGGTTAAATATTTGGACAATGAAAATAAAGCACCTGAAGAATTTTCAGATAGTGAATCTTCAGACTTTAGAATCTGTTACAGATTAACACCAATTAAAATAACAATTAATTAACTCCTAAAAGGCATAATTGCCAGATTTCAAAGCAAAGTCCCAAACAATGCAGGTTGCCTCTGGGCAAAGATGGTGGGAAGCAACAGCAGCAGTGGGATGACAGGCATCCCACATTTGCCACCCTCTTGCCCCACTGAAATCTGCTGCTGAAGCAGTCGTACCACCTCACCTAATGGTGGGGTCACCATTGGCTACAGTGACAGCATCAGAGGACCATCCCTGGAGCGGTCAGCACTAGAAAGAAGGGTTTAGGCACTTAAAGGATTTAGGCTGCAATCCAGAGCAAATTCAGCCTGCTCTGACCTAACTGCACTCTCCTAACTATTCTGTATCCAGAGCAGAAAGTTATGCTGAATCCAGAGAGTCAGGAAGCCTGGGCTGCCCTAACTGCTCCAGAGCATGCTAAGTAATTGACACAAGGGGAAGACTTGCTCCTGAGGAGACACCCCTCAGATCACACTGAACAAGGAACAGCTGTGGTGCCTACAGTGGTGACATGACTCTGCACATCACCTGGTGCGGAAGTCTGTGCGTCATCCCTGGGATGCGCCCCCCCCCCCCCACCTGGACTGCACAGTCACCAAAGTTGGCGCCTGCGCAGTTGTTTCTGAAGCCAACTGGCTTCAGAAAGAGTACTGCGCAGGCTCCATCTCTGACACATGCGCAGTACTTTTCTGAAGCCTACTGGCTTCGGGGGAGACTGTGCAGGCGTCAGAGTTGGTGTCTGTGCAGTACTCTTTCTGAAGCCATTCGGCTGCTGCTCTGCCTCCTGAGTGAGGCCGAATGGCTGTGCAGAGGCGCGGACTTTCTCTGCACTAAGGAAGTCTCCTCTGAAGCTGTTCGGCATGCTCAGTGTGTTTCTGCTCAGTGCATCTCAGATGGCCGTTCAGGCCAGCTCCTCAGACAAGTGTCAGCTTCTGGCTGATTCTCCGCCTTGGAGCAGGACTGAATGGGGGTGCTGACGCCCGGGGCCTGCCAAAGGACAGTCAAACTCCTCCGGCACATCACCCCATACGGAGCGCATCCCCAAAGCAGCCCACACCAGCCGCACCAGTCTGGTGACGCCACTGGGTGCCTGCCTTATAAGGAGTCCCTGATGAGATGCCAGCACAGTCTACAGTGAATACAAGGGGCTTCTTGGAGTGGCCTGCTGTATCCTGAGGTTTGTGGGCAGCTGTAGTTTGTTCCATATCCTGAGGTTGAGAGGAAGGGGTTGCAGCTAGGCTGGCCAAGAAGTCAGATTTTTGGTCAGCACTGCCATTCTTACTCGGGCCTTATCATGGACCCCTATGGGTCTACTCATTACTATACCTGCTCCTGAGGTGGTATAACTCTGAGGGCTGGAAGAGGGCATTTCTGCCTTGGAAACAGGCTTTGGATACAAAGTAACTGCTCTGCCCTAGGCAATGCTAAACATGCCCTCAACTTGCCTCTCCTGAGCTGCTTAGGCTGCCCCAGTTAGGGCAGAGCAGGTCCACCTCTCTTAGGGCACCCTATCTTGCCTTGCTCTGCCCTAAGCCTCCTTCAGAGTAACTGGGCTGGAGCATCTTGCAGTTGCTCCAACCTAGTGTTAGATAGGGCAACCTAAGGGCTCTTATGTGGACAGATTAGTTGCTCTGGATTGGGCTGTTAGGCACTTAAAGGCACTTAACATGGCCTTTGGAATGTCTTGACACTCACAGGGTAACCATATGCCATAACCAAAAATGGAGAACAAGGCCCCTGAAATGTAGTACACCCAAGGAAAATGTAGGATATGACAAAATACATAGCTAAATAACTCATCTATTTTGCTTTCATGTACTTAAACACTATATTACCTATTATTAAATTTAAAACTATTACATATACATTACAAATTACAAATAATTTATTACAAATAATTTATTAATTACAAGAAGACTACATATAGCCAGCTTACAAGAAAAATGAGGACATTGAAATTTTTTTCTAGGACACAAAGCTCAAATCCAGGACATATCCTGGAAAAGGGGGACATATGGTCACCTTGTGACATGCAGGAACTGTGGTGTGTAACAGTATATACAGTATTATGGAATTATTTTTTCTGTTGCTGCTGTTGGGTGGCGCAAGTGGTTAAGACACTGTGCCTGTTAACCAAAAGGCCATGGTTCAAGACCTGGGTCCCCACAAGACAGGGTGAACTCCTGTCCTTAGCCCAGCTCTGCAACGCAGCTGGAACCAACTGTATCGGCTTGCCATTCCATTGGACTATTTCAGTTTTGTGGAGAGGGGGGATTTGCTTGGGTAACCACCTATCCACCATATCAATCTACCCAGGCCAATGTGCTTCACATGCAGTGTTGAGCACAAAACCATAGTCTTTCAAGACTGATGGATGCGAAGTTTAAGCTGCCATTTGAATCCACAACAACTTGATATATTCCAACATGGTATAAAGAACATACCTGCAATATGAGAGACTCTTTATCACCTTCTAGTCTTGCCAGACGCTCCTGATAGGTTTCATTGCTGGTTGAAGCATGATGATTCACCTGGGACTAAAAAGAACAATAGACTAAGAATGCAATTGGAGAGGAATTTGCCTTGAATTTTAAGACACAGCATAATCCTCAATATCAGGACTGAAAACAGAAATGCCTTACATGGGTTATTATTATGTCAACCAAGTTTTGGTAAGCCACAAACATTTTATAGGGTTTGAAAATACAATTTGATTTGGAACTTCTTCAGTTTCCTGGGATTTATTTAAACAACCATGGCTCAAAGCTAAAACTTACTTTAGCAGAAGAAATGGGTCATGAAGAAGTAGTAATAGACTCCAGCTGCAAGTTCAGACCACTGCTGACCATTGTACTATATACCAATTATTAAAAGAAGTAATGTTGTAAATGACATCCCAGGCGCAGCCAAAACCCAATGAGTAATGTGCTAGTAGTTACTCCCTACCCTCAAACAGAAAATGCAGCATGTATTATGTGACAGGCATTATGTTCTGGTCTATGAGGACAACCTTGCATTACAGACACCGGGTGCAGTACTTTAAATTCACTGATGCAGCAGAAATCAGGGCAGCCTGGCTGGTCCCGCCATTAATTTCTCCCATCAGCAAATTTATGAACTGCTGAATGGTAGTTATTCATAAATATGCTTTAATACCCCTCTGCTTTTAAAAAAATCTCATTACATTTGGAAGTAAAATAAAATGCATGCATCCCCAACTATTGAGAGATGTGCCTTTCCCTTTTCATGTTTGAAGAGGGTTCTGACATCTTTCTTTCCACATAGCACCTCAATTCAGATGCAGTAAAACTAAGCCCTGTAATTCATGTTTTGAATTCATGTAATTCATGTTTTGGAGATTGAGAGTTTTCCACAAGCTTCTGCACTCCCTTCTGCTCTTCCTACTTTGCTCAAACTAGTTTTGCATGACACATGAATAAGGCAAATTATGTTTGGCTGATCATGAACCGCCTTATGCTCTGTAACATTTCCCAATGTTTAACTTCTGCTGTAACACTTTGCATGGTCCAGCCTCCAGAAATAACTGCCAATGATGACGTCTCCAACTTCAAGATTGTGATGCCAGACACAATAAATACTCATGGTGGATGGAAGGGCTTTTATTTAAGGTGCAAGAAGGGCATAATGGAGCTCTACCTAGTTAGTTTCTTATTGCTGCTTGTTGCATTGCATTTCTGGTCTTGTTACCAAGCAGCATGGGTCTAGGGGGCCTGTGAATACTGGACATCACCTTGAGTACCACCAGTGGTATGAGTACCACTGGTTGAGAAAAGCTGATCTGTGATTCAGGGAGAGTTTGCAACCACAGTTTAGAGGCTATTTCTCAATAGCACTAACTATTTTACTGGATTCGGATGTAAATCAGGATAGGAAAAAGAACACTGATGTGGAAGATAAGGAGGAACAGTGATGGGACTATATGTGCCTACATTCATGGTCTCCAAACCATGGTTTGGAACAGTAGCTTTGCAACCTTAGCATTGAGCCATTGTCGGCTTGGTAGCTTCTTTGAATAGTAGGTCTGAAGCTCAGACCTTGATGTCACACATTCAAGCTCAGATCTCTTGCCACAGTCAGGTTCTGCAGTAAATTTCCTCTTTCTAATACAGTACTAGGAAAGTTGTCACCATTGGCAAAGAAAAGGGAGGTAACAACCTCCATTAGTGCACCCTACAATAATGTATAGTCACTCCAATCAGTTAAAATACAAGCCGGAAGAAATTCATTTCATGCAGGATATAACAAGGCAGCAGGCAGTGAGGAGAAATCTTGTATGCTGCAGTCTGCTCAGTCCTGGGTAAACATGAGACCAACTGAAGCGGTCAAGTCAGGTAAAGATTGGTAGGATGGATGCTCACCTTTGTCCACATATTTGCCTCCACTACCCCTTTTACTCCCTGAACTGGAGAAGGAAGAGAGGGACAGAGAGCACAATCCTAACCATGTCTACTCAAAAGTAAGCTCCATTGTGTTCAATGGTTCTTACACCCAGGAAAGTGTCTTTAGGATTACAGCAAAAGAGGAAAAAGAAATGTAGAAGGGAGAGAGTACCGAGCAAGAAGACCTTGGGGTGTAGAGGCAGGCATACCATTGAGTAAGAGAAGCAATGTTTGGCATACCACTTTAGGAATTGGCCCCGAGTCCTTTGCACACTTATTGGGAATCGAAGCCTATAGAAAGTAAGAGGTCCTATGCATATTTCTCCCCTCCCCTCCAAAAAGTTTTACTATCAGGTTATAAAAGTAAGATTGTCAGACATCCAGCATCTTTATGATTTGGATTCTATGTTGGCTCATAATTCAATCACTAGTTGTCCACATAATTGACTATGTATTGAGCTAACATTGTTTCTCTTTTAATTTTAATAGAATTCATGTCCCATATCCATGGGATTGAAGTTCCTTCTGTCTAACAAGAACAAATATTTTCAAAATAAATGAGAAGAATGGTATTAGATATAGTTTGCATGTTACATTCATCTTTGGTGTAGTAGAGTTTGCCTCTCCTGGGACAGTTCATTTAATTCTGCAAAAAGATTCAGTGTCAACACCAATTAGAAGTATCAAGCTCTGTATTAACCCATAAATAGATAATGTACGACAAGGCTTTCTACTCTGATTTATGCTTATAAAATGTCCCAGACTGAAACTAGATTAGCCAACATCCATATCCAGACAAAGTAATCCAGGGAGGAAAAAAATATCAGCTCTGCCAAAACGTCAGCTACTACATGCTTTAATAAGAACTGACAACTACAGTCCAGATAAGCTCACCTATTAAGTAAACAGCTACTCTGTCTATGTCTGTATCTTTTAAGAAATTGGCTATCTTTATGGCAAATGTAATAACCAAATAATGCACACCAATATCCCGTCAGGATGCAAATATGTATATGATGCTTAATGCTGGCATAGTGACACATGGAAATCTTCTTGTAGAAATCCAGGTAGCACATGATAGCAATCTCTTGCACATCTGTTTTCCCCTTCCTCCTTTCACTCTTTAATGCCTTGGTAACCTATAGTAGAGATATTTTTCCAGCCAGAAAGAGCTATCCAGTACAGATCTCCCGATTTCCCCAAATGAACAGCAAAGCTTTTGCACATGGCCTCAGGGGTGCAGATATTGGGACAGGAAAGTCAGAAAATTGGAGTCCCAGAATCAGGGTGACCAGATGCCAAGCCCAAAATTCCTGAACCCCAAGGCCAAAATTCCTACCCCCAAAACCAAAATTCCTACCTGCTTTAAAAAACTGCAAAAAATGTAATTTTTTTATATTTTTGTTTTACAGGTTTTTTGGCTATAACCTTTGATAGGAAGGAGATATCTCAAAACTGATTTTAGCATTGGATTCTGTTCTTCAATCCAAATCCAATGACACATGACATCATGGGGTACTGCGCACCATTGCGAAGTTAAAAAACGAAGCCAAAATGTAGGACAATGAAGCCAAAATGTAGGACACCTGGACAGGAGGCTAAATACCCAGACAAATCCGGGCTTTTCCGGTCATATGGTCACCCTGCCCAGAATTAAAGCTCAGGACTGGAACAGGGAGAGTTATAACAAAGTGCCTAAAAAGAAAAAGGGGCATCCCATGTGAAATAAATATATACCAAGAGATGTATGTGCAATCACATATTATCTAACATTTAACGTCACATTGAGTTTAGACTTTAGTGAAGGAGATGGAGAGGAATGATCAGATTTTCACAATAAGATGTATGTTCATAGTACATGCAAAAACATCTGTCTCACTTCCATCAAAAAAATGTGCTAAAAGCATTCTGTGTCATTACAAACAAACCAAGTAAACCAAGTTCACAGAATGTGAAATGTGTTCAGGAGACTTAGGGCATATTCCTGTCCCCAGCACTGTTTTTCTCCATTTTATAAAAATAAAGCTATCACAAGAATTGGTGGCTTTGTTTATGTCAAGTTGCTCTTATCTCCATGTGGATGACTGAATAAAATCCATGTGGCAATAAAAGCAACTGCTTGAAAAGTGCAGTTGTTGAGACATGCTCAATGTATTCAGACTTCCTTTTAATGAGAACTGGCAGATAGAAACAGGGAAGAGCCAACACAATGTGGTCATCCAAGTATTTCTTCAGTAGCTCAGATCCACAGATCATTCTGAAGGTGTATCCTGCTAATCTGTGCTCACATGTGGAAAGAAAAGGGGGGAGGGAAAGAGCACCTGCTGTCTTTTCCAGTGTGTCTCCAATATCTTAGAAGGATCTGAATCTGTGCCAACGAAACACTTGGTTACTTTGGACAATTCATTTGAATGAATGACTCCAAGCCTTACCATTACTATTTCCATCTTTCACTGCAAAAACATATTCCAAGGCATTCCAAGCATTGCATGCATTAGGAATGTGCACACAGTGCAGCTCATGCAAGATGCTGAGGTTTCAGAAATTGCACTTGTTTCATATCTGCCGCAATAGAAATCCGATTGTTTTCCAAGTTCTTCTAAGAGACCTTCACAAAGAATGACTGATGGGGAAGGGAATGGGAACATGGGCTTTGTAAGCACTTGGACTTGATTGGGAGGTAGGTTAGCTCTACTTTCTCAACCTTCTCCACCATCACAGAACACCATCTGTTTTGTGGTGAACACCACCTTTTCCTTGGTGGAGGGCACTATGACTGTCCTTCTCCAGTGCTTGGTCTCCACACACCTCAGAAGGTGTCTGGAAGCAACCAGACATCACTTTCATGAACCTGGAAGTAAACTGGAATTGGAAGCAGATTTTCCAGCTGCTTCTGGAGACCTGGTGTGGGCTTCAAGTGCATCCAAAGGACTCTAATTTGCACCCAACCAGACAGAAGACCCAATCCAGGATCCACCAGACACTGGATAGTGACTCACCAAATGGTTAAAAAGTTATGGGCTAGCCTATTGGAGGAGAAGCTTCTTCCCACCAAATCATGAAAACTTTTGACATGTCTATTCCAAGTATTAATATTGCTCAACTTCAGTCTAAATGTGATCTTAACTTTCTTACTAGAAATCATTGCTTGTAAACCAGCTGGCAGTTCAAACAACATCAGGAAATCTATACGGTCATTCACATTGCACATTACTCTCTCAAATGAGAAACACATGTATGCAAGCCCTTCTTCCCTTCTGATAAGAGCAAACAGACATTAAAACTCTGGATGCTTTAAGAAAGAAAATAATATGATGTTTGTTTTGGCTCTAGTTACTTCCCCTCCATCACAGGGTCACATGGCAAGTGCAAAGGGCTTTCCCCCCTTTTTTATATTGCCCTTTGAACTAACCTCTTTGTGACTGGGAAGGCTTATTTTACAAAGGCTATTTGTCTGAATGAGCTCAGGATGAATTTGTCCAGCCATATGCTATTTGAGTTCATCAGCATTTTTGCAGGTTTGGTTTGCTGAATAATCCAATCCTCTTAGGCTCTTAAGAATTTTATTTTTTCTTCCACTCCTGCCTTACCAATACAAATTCAATACTATGCAGCAAATCCAGATAAATCAACTAGACTACTGCAATATCAAAGTTGACACTGTGCCCACTTAATTTCCAACCCTCCGCTCAATGAAACCAGAGACTGTTTTGGCACATGTCACCAAGAGCTGACAGAAGTCTAGTTCAGACCCCTTCCAACTCCCTTTGATGAGGGAAACAGTGCTTTTATTACCAGCCAAAGAGCATCAGTTTTCCACCACAGTTGGTGCCCAAAAAGCAACTGCAAGGGGCAACTGTATTATAACAAAGAACTGACTGCACAGCTTTCTAATAATATTATTTATTTGTGGGATTTAAATCTGCCTTTCCCATGCCAAAGTGACTTACAAAGCTTATTTATCCTTTTGTCATCACAACAACCCTGTGAAGTAAGTGAGGCTGAGACGGGTAAGTGACTGGCCCAAGTTCACTCAGAAAGCCCAAGAAGGGATTTGAACCTGGATCTTCCAGTTTTTAGTTCAACTCCCTAACCACTATACCCTCCTGGCTCCAATACTCACAACTACTGCTGTTCCATCACACTTCAGTTTTCCCTAGAATAAGATCACAGACTGCAGAGGCTGCACTGATGAAGCACACGATTTGGCTAAGTGTGTTGTGTTTGGAATCAATCCCAATTACACCCCAAGTTTCCAAGAATGAATTCACCCACAAGAATGCTACTGAGTGTCAGTGTCCCTTTTGCTATAGGAAGCCAGAGAACAGTCTGCAATTGCTACTTTGCAGTCTGGCTTTCTGATATCTGGTTCTTAAGGTATTTTGTTTAGGATGACCCAGTGACACTACTAGCCTCTAGTTTACAACAAAAGCTGCCTCTAACGGTGGTATGCAACTTCACTATTAGCTGTGAAAAGGTGAGATGTATCTCAGCATGGGATCTAAATTTCATTTAGAAGTTATTTATCAATTATTTATCAGACATGCAAGATAAATAATTAAAAGGTATTATTGCTATTTCATCATTCAAAGGCATAGCGTATACTTTTTCAAAGAACAGTGTTAAGAAGTGCCCCTTTGAGTCATCAGAATTCTGTTGAGTCAGCTACATACCTTAAGACAAAACACTACTACTGGATCCCAAGTTCAATCAGAGTTGGTGATAAATAGTACTGCAAGGCATCAAGGTATCCTTTCCATAGTACATACAGTACATAGAGAGTACATACAGAAACTTACAAAAACTTACAAAATAATATATTTTTGAGAACATATTTTATGTGGTTCCTATGTTTATTTGCAACTCTGAAGGGGTGTTCCCCAGAAAAAAAAACTGCAGGGAATAAAAGCAGCTCAAAAAAAGAAAAGTAATTCTGTTTTATGCATTAAAAATATTTGCAGGTTTCAACCTATGCCTTCTCTCTAGATAAAAGAGAGTTAAGATATTTATTAATACTGGATTCAGAATTGCCACAAAATTAAGATGTTCACCAGGATTCACATGAAAGAGGTAGAAATACCTAATTTTAAACTGATTAATTCTATTGGAGAAAACAATATGAAACTATAAGTAGAAAAACCAAGAACTTTCAGGCTAGCTTGACTGATGATTAGGCTCTTAATGCTGCAAATTTAAGAGCAGTTTACTGGACGTAAGCCCCATTGAAATCAATGGAACTTACTTCTACGTAGACACAAATAGGATTGCACTGTAAGGCTGCAATCCTAAAGACATTTTCCTGGGAATAAAACTCATTGAACACAGTGGGGCTTACTTTTGAGCAGACATGGTTAATGTGCTCTAAGTGAATAAAATTTAGTTTTTGGAAAGCAGAGAATAGTGTAATCTCTATATAAAGGTTCTATGGAATTACATCAGTGAAGCAAGGATTAAAGAGAGCCAGCAAAGAGGAGCGGAATTCCATCTGCTGTTGAGGATGCAATTTGAAAGGTCCTATTTTAAATGCCGGCTTGGTCCAAATTCTCTCCGGTACTTCATAAAAGGAAAGGAGCTTTAGTTATTCCTCCAATTCCCTCCCACGCAGGGCATTATTTTCAGACAGAGGGACAAGCCACAGTTTCCCTTTATAGAGCTGGAACATTCTCTCTTCTCCTCAACTTGCAAAAGAGCAGAACTACAAAGAGCCACTTACCCTATTTAGCCACGTGAAGTGTTTGTAAATATCAATCTCGCTCTCCATGCTTTGGGCCCATCTCAGCAGTTGTACTTCCTGGGTTCAGAGCAGCCACAGCTTTGTTCTGGAGACCACACTCTTCTTTTTTTTCTTGTTCGTTCTTGTGCCCTCTTCCCCCACCCATTCACTCCCCACCTCTAGCAAGCTGAATGTCTGTACATATTTGCCTTACAAATCGTCCCTCGGGCTTATTCCAAACTCTGCTACTGGAGGTATATACACAACTGTACAAACTTCAGATTGCGTTCCCCCTTCTCCTCTCCCTACCATGAGCATCTGCCTCTCCTTTTCTGTTTTTAGTGGAGATCAGTCATCAAGAGGCAGGAATATCATTCTAAAGGCTTCAAAAGATGCATAATGCCAGATGGTCTCGGAGAAAAAAGGAGGAAAAAAGGGAAGCATCTGTAACGCAGTCAAAATCTGCAGTGAGAGTGTTCCCTTTTAATGGTAAAATAACAAGCTAAAAATTGCTAGGCTGTCATAGAGAAACTATGTTCAAGCAATGCCTTCCCCTCGCTTTCTGTTTCAAGAGTGGCTGGAACTCATTACCCCAAGACCCTCTATTTCCTGTCTCTGTTTTACTCTGTGTTTATCGGAATGCTCCTCAGCTTCCCGGTTTATTTCAGGCTGGGACTCAGCCTAAAAATAAGTCCTGCTGGTTGAGAATGGCTGGTTACTCTGTTCTCACAAAGGCGCAAGTATTTTGGGACGACCCCCTCCGGCTGAAGAAAGGATCCGATAAGCAGCTTTTCAAGAAGGCGCAATGCTTTAAGCGGTCACAAATATATTCTCAACATTTTTCATATTCATTAACATTGCAACAGAGACTACACAGTATGGCAGCATTCAATACTTATTATGGTCACAGAGGGTATGCTAGATAGCTCCTAATCCCGACTTTGGTCACAATCCTTTGAAAAACCACTCATTGTGGTTTTCAGCTCAGTTCTTCAGGGTCACACACTGCATGTGCAAGGGTTGAAGAAATTAACAGGGACAAATGTAACCGAATATACTACTGGTATACTGATACTGATAGATTGGTTGCATTCCAGAAACATGCCTGTTGTGCAACTTGCATCAAAATACAAGGACAAGAAAAATCCACATTTAGTTTCAACCAGGCTGATCTATTCATCACTTTTTAAACCATACTTCCTCCAAGGAGCTCCAGGTGGCATACATTGGTCCCTCTCTCCTATTGTCCTCACAACAATCTTGTGAGGTAGGCAAAGACTGAGATATAATCCAAGGTCACCCAGGAAGTTTCATGGCTATGTGGGGATCTGTACCCGAACTTTCTAAGTTTAAGTACAACTCCAGAACTACTGCATAATTGTTGCTCTCAGAGCTGTATTTATTCAACACAGTCATATGCAGAATACCTTTGAGAAATTTCAACATGTATGGTAGTCCACTTAGTTTATGAGCACAATCCTAACCATGTCTACTTAAAAGTAAGTAAGCCCCTTTGTGTTCAATGGGTCTTACTCCTAGGAAAGTGTCTTTAGGATTGCAGCCTATGTCAAACACGCTTGTGATGAATCATTGCTAAAGTTCACAGTTGTTACAAACAGGGCTGGCAAAATGTACTAGCTGTCAAGTTCTACTTTTCTCAGTCACGTTACATTCCCAGCATGGTCATTCTGTTGTGGCCAGATAAAACATATTTGTAGTAATGAGGCTAAATGAGGACACTAAAAAAGAGGCTCACACCACTGGCCAGCATTACACATTCCTAAGTGAATGGAGAAATGTCACTACATGAAGTAGAAACAAATGTCCAACTGCATGAAGCAGAAACACTTGTCTGCAGTGACACATGCTCTTGTGGCATTCAGTTTTTGCTACAGCAGTATGTTCTACAAAGGGCTGCCTCTGAAGATGATTCAGAAACTTATGGCAGGACAGAGTGTGGCAGCCAGGATGTTGGTAGGGAACAAACGAACAACCCCTATGATACCCATACTCTTCCAGTGATACTGGCTACCCATTTAACTGCAAATTCAGAATTTAAAGGCTTTGAGTGACAAGGGCTGCAGTCCTTGGGCTAGCCTATCTTTCACTGGGCTGGCCCACTTCCAAGATGGGCCAGCCCAGTCACACCAGAAAGGCTTGGGCTGATGTAAGTCAACATAGGCTGGCCTAAGACAGACGGACCCGAGCCAGCCTAGCTGCGCCAGCCTAGATAGTTCAGGAGAGGCATGTTGAGGGCATGTTCAACATGGCCTAGAACAGTGCAGTTAGGCTGTATCCTGAGCCTGTTTTCAGGGCAGAAATGTCCCCTCTCAGCATCTCAGAGTTAGAACACCCTAGAAGTAGGAATAAATCTGAGTAGACCCATAAGGGTCCATGATAAACCAGAGAAAATGGCAAAAAATTCTGAGCCGTAGGCCAACCCCTGCCACTCTACCTCAGGATACAGCAGCCCATCTCAGAATACAGCACACCGACCCAGTGAGCAGGCTATCCTTGTGCTGCTGCCTTTTCAGCAGCAGTTGGGCCAGCCAGAGGTCCTCTAGTTCTATGGATTTGGCCTAATGTGTCAGCTCAGGATACGGCCTACTTAGGCCAGCTTAGCTGGGCCATTTTTTTGGCTTAGAGTCAGGATTGCTGCCAGGATTACTTAAATAATGTCTATTCTCAGACAAATTTGCTCAGGCCCAAGACTGGCATCAGGGGAACTGCTTTCTGGCCTGCCTTGAACTTGACAGCACTAAAAACAAAAGCACAATCCTAATCATGTCTACTCAAAAGTAAGCCCCATTGTGTTCAATGGTCTTACTCCCAGGAAAGTGTTGGATTAGGAAAGTGGATTAGGTCTTACTCCCAGGAAAGTGTTTAGGATTGCAGCCAAAGACTTCTAGGTGACACCACATCTGTGGAATTCTTTGCCTCTGGTGTTCCTTCAGGCTTTATCCTTTTTGTGGCTTTGCTTTATAGCAGCAATTTTCAATCTTTTTCCATCTCACAGCAAACTAACAAAGCACTAAAATTTGTTAAGGCACATCATTTTTTTAAACCACTGACAAGGCACACCATGCTGTGGTAGGAGGCTCAAATATCCCAATTCGTCTATTAATAAAATATGCTCCCCAAATTCCCATAGCACACCTGCAGACCATCAGATATGTATGCCACAGCACAGTGGTTGAGAATCACTGCTTTGCAGTCTTATTGGATAAGTGAAGCATCCATTTTTATACTTCTCTGATTTATATATTTAGAGGATATTTGTATTATCTTAATAACTTTACATTATGAGTTGACTTGTGACCATTCTTAAAAGAGAGCAGGCTAGATATCATTACAGCTGCAAACTTATACTGTGTACACTTATGCAGCTGCAAACTTATACTGTATACTGTATACACTTTTATACTGTATACACTTTTGTCTGAGTCTTATTTCATTCAATGGAGCTAACTTCTGAACAGGCATGCCTAGTATTCTGCTCTAAAAAAACCCAAACAAAAGACATATGGACATAAAACTCAGTGATAAATAATAGTCCCAAAGTGGTACACACATTTGCACCATTTTCCTGAAACTAATCCCTAGACCAGGTCCACAAAGCCTTTGGCCAGCAATTTCAGTGGTGTAGGTCTGAGATGATCTCCCCCATGCATGCAGACTTATCCCAGATAAGAAACTGCTGAGATTACCCCGCCACGCAAGCAATTTTTGGGCAGTGCTATCTGTGGGGGGATGGAGAGGGTAGGATTGGGATATAAACTTCAAACCTATACATCAGTATTTCTCACACAGTGGCTCAGGACCCACTAGGTGGGTTACAAGTGAATTTCAGGTGGGTCACATAACATCTAGCTCAGTGCCATTGAAAATAGAGCTGAAAACAAAGGGTACAAAGCTGGTGGGCAGGGTGAATCCCAATGGGATATGGTGCTGTGTCCTGAAAAGGTGGAAAGATGGGATGCTAGAAAGGGAAGTAGGCTGCATAGTTGGTAAAAGAATTCAAGCCTATTCTGCTTTGACATCCAAGCTGGAACATTTGAATTCTAAGCTATGTAAAATAGCTGCATGTGTGCTGTTTTCATCATGACTTGGATTTGAAGTCTAAACTAACGTTGTCACTTCCAGCTGTGATAACACTTCTAGGCCACTTCCAGTGGGTCCTGACAAACTGTCATTTCAGAAAGGGGTCCCCAGCACTAAAATGTTCAAAAACCATTACTAGACAGGTTGAAACTTCCCATGTGCAACATTTGGTTCCAAGAACCTGCGTGATTTTGTTATACAAAGGCAATTAGTTACCATGCTAACAAGGCAGGTAATGAATCAAGTTCCTTTTCAAGTGGCTGCTAACTGCCCTGCAAGGAGATGACCTCCTAAAAGCTTAATTGCAAGCAATTAATGTTGCCATTATAAGCAGGCTGCCTTTAAGCCATTAACTGTTCCTTAAGGAAAGTTTATCTTTCAATTTAAAGAGCCAACCTCAGTCCCTTTGAAACAAAATCTCATAAAAATAAATTGCATATAATTAAGCTGAACTTAATTAGATGTAGCCTTTCCCAGGAGTAAATCGCTTCTGAACATCATGGAACTTGGGAAGTTCCACAAGAAAGTTACCTCTGAGTAAGTCAGTAGAGAAGTGCATTGTAAACCTAGAAAGGAGTTTTCTATCTAAACCTATGGAAAGCTTTAACCATCAGCCCTGATTAACTGTTTTCAGCTAATGAACCCTGTATATCAGTGGAGGTTGTGGGGCCCCATAGGGAGATCTTAAAGGGTCAGGGACCACCATCTTGGTCCCCACCCTGAGGCCCCCAAAATGGGGGCCTTCACGATGGTGCATTGTACCCCATCATGTCATATATCGTTGGATTCGTTTTGAAGAGCAAAATCCAATGCAAAAATCCGTTTTGAAACATCTCCGTCTTATCAAAAGTTATGGCCAAAAAACTAAAAAGCCAAATATGCATAGAAAATGCATGGGAAAATGTAAGTACAGTAATTTATTTTGTGGCTTTACTCATGAGTAGGCAAATGTGCCATAGCCTAGTGGAAAGGGCAGGCTTAGATCAATCCAAGGACACCAGAAGGGTCCTGATCCAATGAGTACAGCCCCCAAATCACCCCAGAAGGAAGTTCCCTCCTTTCCCTTTGCATTAATCTCCTTTGGAAGCTTAATGTCCTGTCCTTATGCTTTCGGGAAGATAATTAAGGCTGTTCTAATTTTATTTTTATTAATTTTATTTTTATTTTTATCAGATTTCCTCTTTCTGCAGGACACATCCTCTTTTTATCCTTGTAACGTGGAAATTTTTTTTCATTGTTCTCCTTTTCCTTGTGAGCAGGCACCCTATAGCCTGTTTGGAATTAATAAATTATGGCCGCAAGCCTAAATACACTTTTCTGGGACTAGGCCCCATTGAAGAGTCTGGAGACTTTGGGATGGTTGGGGTAAGAGCATGGGGTGGGGAGCATGGGGTGGGAGAGAGCATGGGAACTTGGTGGGCAGATTGACCATGTGTCCTCTTTTTCCAGGACAGGTCCTCTTTTTAAAAACCTTTTGTCCCGGATTGAGGGCTGCAAGTTTGACAAGAAGGTCCTGGACAAACTTCAATCCTTATTGAAAGGGGTTGCCGGAATGGCCAAAGACCACTGTTGTAGAATTTAAGTTTCTTCCGAGTTACAGCACAAGAAAGCAAAATACTATTCCCCTTTGTGACCTAGACTTTATAATGCTGTCACTGAGGATGGAAAAATAAGTGTGGCTATCAAGTGCAGGTGTGGTGGTTTGCAATAGTCCAATATTTTCATAACACAACTGGAAGGATAGATATAAGGTCGCTCCGAATTTCAAAGACCACACATCCAGCTTTCTGTTTCAACAAATTAGATCACAAGTCAATTCAGTTTCTAGCCTAGAGTACAGACATTCTGGCAAAGTATCAAGATGGATCCTTTTACCACCCACACACCATACCACCTTCTGCAGTAGGAGGAATGCATTCTTTTAAGACACCAGAGCATCCAGTCAGTGTGTGCCTCATAAAAAAAAAAAAAAAAAAAACTAGGAGCCTGTTCTGACCACATTTTCCATTCAGGATCATTCCCAGTGCAATAATAGAAGTGTGCCTCAAATTCATACTGTACTTTTGCTGCACTTCTTTCAGTCGTTACTGAAATGACCCTGTGGGTCATTATGATTGAAGTCAGGGAAATTCCAGTTTCAAGGTGTTTGCAGGATCTCCCATTTAGTGGTTCATTTCTCTAAAGCACTAAAACACTAAACGAAAGAGCCTGCATTCATTTTGATGGCATTTCCGTGACTTTAACAACAACAACCCACAGGGAATGAGTGGGATGGATCAGGAAAGGTGCATCAACTATGAGATCCACGGCTATTTCTACTCACCAGGTATCATAATATCTCAAGAAGACTTGAAGGCCATCTAGGAATTAAAACTGGCATGTACACACTTTTGAACAAAGTTTTCACACATGTTCAGAACAACCCAGCTAACTAAACACCCACTCTGATGGCAGAAGACTGCATACTTAAAAGACAGTACCATATGATAGTACCATTTTTTAAAAGGAGTTGGGCTGCTGACAAATAACTTAGTGAACAATTCTAACCATGTCTACTCAAAAGTAAGCCCCATGATGTTCAATAGATCTTACTCCCAGGAAAGTGTCTTTAGGACTGCAGCCTTAAACTTTGTGTAAGATTCATATTTTAGGGTCTAGTTCAGTTTTAATTCTAATCTGAATCTGAGTGTACTTCATGCGCACTGTTATGTACAGAAATGCTGCTTTGAAAAACACATATTTTGGAGGGCTGTTTGATCAGTATAGTATTTCTCCTCCAGCCCTACTGCATTCACTTTAAAAGTCACCAATTAAACCTGGTTTGCCTTTTCTAGGAGCAAGGCCTCTGCCAGACTAGGATCCGGGAAGTCAAAAGGGCTGAGTTTGCCTGAGCCAACCCCATCTTACCTGCCCCAGTCACATGAAAACACTTTGCTACTGAAAAAAGCATTTGAGAATAAATATCTAACATACCTGTTTTTGGGTTAGTAACTCCTTTCAGATTTCATGTAACTGCACCTTGACTTGGCTGTTCTTCTCCTTCCACCAAAAAGGAAATTAGGAATTCAGAGGCTTTTATCTGGCACTCCTGTCAGCACCTTATCGGTCAGGAATGCTGGTAAAGTACATTCCTCAGAGTCACATGCTGCCTGCTACCTGCCTCCTAGTTTTGTGTCACAGTTGAGCTTTGGCCCCTTGTAACTTCAAGTTAAAGACTAATTGCCTGAACTTTAACCACAACGGTTTCACAAACATCAAAGGTGTCCAAACTGGATTTCCTCCCCTCTAGACTCATTCATGCTTTCTACCAGACACATTCTGAATCAGTCAGTCACTTATTCCCTTTCTTTATTTACACATGCAAAAAGCCACTGAAGATGTGTCTGTCTCATCTCACTTAAAATGTTAATTTAGATTAAGTCTTTCATTAGAGAAAAAAAATCTAAAGCCGTTTGCCAAATTTGCCATGTCAGAAAATAAAAGTAAACTGTCTACTATGCAGACTGACTGCACCTTCATGGAACATACTGTAATCTCAAAAGTTAACCCTTGTGTTAACAAACACAAAGGGAACAAAATACCTTCCACCCTTTTTATATTTGATTTCATGATCTTATGCTTCCCATGCAGTAATAAGACTTTCTACACACTAGTAAGTGTAACGGGTTAGGTGCCTCAAATTTAGTTCTTTACAGACACATAGCTCTAATAAGTGTATGTTTAAAACATCCATGTTAGTTTTAGTTTGGAGGGGAAATGGGTGAAAATTAGAGGGTTCTGTCTAGTCAACATCCATGGCAAGAAATGGCACAAGTGTTTAGTCCATATGAACGACTCCTCTGCCTAAAATACTGGTATGCCTAGATAAAGGTGACAATTTGTTCTAGATTAAGGGTTCCTGAACTTTTTTAGCACTGTGTTCCACTTTTTAAAACAACTCTCTGTCATGAACCCACCTAGCTTTTTTCCATTTTACTATAGTGAGACTGCTTTCCTGAATGTTTGCTGAACTCTATGTTCATTGGATTGGGACACTTATTGTGACCTTCTTTTATCCATTGCCCAGCTTTTAATAAAAGCCAACTCATTAACAAACGTTCACGTGGTGCTTTGTACTTTGTCCAGTTGTTAACATAAAATGGAAATGGAATAAACCCCAAGTTCCATAGTAGAATAGCAAGGCACATAAATATGTGCATAAGAATAGACCATATATTCATCAACTCCCATTCAGTTTTGCCTTCCATGAAGAAGAGGCAACTGAGAAGTACTGCTCTATATTTTACAGGCAACGATCATCTATGTGTCATTCAAAAACAAAGATTAGTTAAAATGATGTCATTCCGTGAAAACACCCTGCAGAATGACACACCTCCTACTGTTGATGTGGGGTAACAACAGTGGTGTAGCAAAGCAAGCAAATATATTCTACGTGATAATAGGAAGCAACCCCCACAATGATTTGGCTTTGTAACATCTTCACTTAGATTATTCTGTTCTTTGAAGGCTAACATGATAACATCATGTTACCTAAAGTGCTATGTGACTAGACGCACTGCTTCAGGCCAAGGCCCATATTTTATCAGCTATTAACATAATTAACCCCTTGTTGCAGGAGTAAAACTGAAAGGTATTTTTGGGCAAGGCTGGGTACCAGAAGGCACTGCAGGGCACCAGTGGGCACGAGCAGGCAGGGGAACCGATGAGCACCAGGTGGTGGACACCAGTGGAAGGCACCAATGGCCACTGGCAATCAGTGAGCACCAGGGATCACTGGACATCACCAGGAAGCGAGCATCCCTACTAGAAAGTGAGCACCACTGGGCAGCATGCATCACCAGTGCATCCCTTCTGGGGACTGGGCACCACCAGGCAGAAGCAGGCAGTGGGAACCACCAGGTACCAGACACCACTATGCACCAGGCAGCACTGGGCACCATCAGACAACACCATGAACCAACAGGCAATGGGCACCACCAGGCTGTAGGCATCCCTACAAGGCAACACTTAGCACCGGAGTATAGGTGCCACTGGGCAGTGGGCACCACTGAGCAATAACCGATTCTTAAAGGGTCCTTACATCACAAAAGGAATATGCTCTCCAAATTTCATGCTTCTAGGTCCAGGAGTTAGGGATGGGCATTGATGAGTCAGGAATTCTTTAATCACTCCTGGCCATCAGAAGGGATCGTTAATGCTGTTTGGCCCTCTATATGAAAGGAGTATGACACTCCTGGAAAAGATGTGCAGAAAAGTCACCAACAACAACAACACCAACAAGGATCAAGTGGATAGTAGCACTTTTCTTGCTAAACCCTGCATATATCACCCCTTTAAAAGGTGTCTCTTTGTTACCCCAGTTAGTAGGGGTATTTTTATCCTCCAAAAGGTTGTACTATGATGCCAAAATACAACAAAAATTTCCTCTGGACAGCTGAAAATCAAGTCCCAAATTTGTGAACTTTAACTTGAAACCAGTCATAATTTTTACTAATATTTTACCTATTTCAGTGGTTTGCAGGATGCAATACCACACACACTTGGGAGTAAATCCCACTGAATGTAGTGGGCTCTATCATGCCTAGGATTGCATTGTTAGCTTCATGCCTGTACAACTTGCTCTGTCTTGCACAAAGCATATAAAAAACAAATTGAAAATACCTCATGTTTTCTTTCTTGATAACTAGGACAAAGCATTTATAATGTTTAGACGAGGTATAAATGGCAAGGCATACTAGTTAGTTCTCTTACTTTCCCTTTGCTTTCCAAGCCTGCATGATTAAACCAGGCTTAAATGGCATATCCTGAATTTAAAGGAAAATTCCTCTAGCAGGTGCACATCCCTGTCATTTGCTTGCTGCTGTAAACCACAGTTCACAAAACACAATTGGGGCTCAGAGCAGTAAACTGGCATGCTTTTGCTGTATGTAAGGAAAAGAACAGTGAGTTCCATACATAACTGAGCTCGTAATGATATTGTCATTGAGTCAAGGTAAAATTTAGAGTACAATGTGTGTGAATATATTTTTGGCAGTGGTAGGCTGCAGAGTGTTCTCACAGGTTCTATAGAACCCTTTGCTAATGAGTGCCTGGTTCTGAGAACCGGTTACTAATGGGACACACCCTACAATCCAGAGTGACTATGGGTGTATGTAAGAGACATTACATGCACCCATAGTTACTGCACCACCAAGTGAAAACCTATGGGAAATTCATATTGCAATCCAGAGTAAAGTGTTCTTACACCGGAGCAAGGACTCCCCATAGTTACTCTGGATTGCGCCCATAGAACCTGTTGTTCTATGGACACAGAACCTGTTGTTAATTTAGGTTATTAAGACATAGAACCCGTTAATTTATTTGAATCCCACCACTGATTTTTGGGTATTATTTTTAAGAAACATAACTAAAAGCATGTTCCACTTTTCATTCAGCTGCCCAATTCCAGACCAAAACAGCAGACATGTTTTAGATAGTGTGAAACTTTGTGGGAAAAATGGAACTGAAATTATACTTTGGTTTTGTACCTTTCATGAGAACAATAGGCTTCACAAGAACACTGAAGATATAACAGGAAGTTTTAATAAAGTAATAGTCAATTTATTACTTTGCTTAGCAAAAAGTGGCAATTCTATTTATGGGGAAAGGTTCCAGTTACCCTGCATTTGCTTTTTGTAAAGTTCATATATGATATTTGACTGTTTCATTCTGAGGTCTTGTAAAGATGTAAAAATCAGCCAGCTCTCTTTCTCGGCACTTCAAAATGGCCAGATTTTAAGGACTGAAATCCTAGGCGAATGTAGCTCTAAATCATAGTCATCAAACTCATTTCATATATTGAACCAAATGGCATTCATTGCACCTGCTGAGAACCTGAAGTGACATTAAGCAGAATGTCATTAAGCAGTGATGTCATTAAGCAGATGTCCTTTAATGGATCTTCCCACCATTTAACCTCTCTGATGCTTTTTATCCTCCCATTCTTGTATTTGAGGCACGAACAACAGCATTCAATAATTTGACTTTTGATGTTCACAATGATGGCCAGAAATGAGCACTTTGTTCTCATGCAGACACTCATTAACTTCAGATCTTTTTTTGCAGATTATATTTTTTTTCAAATGTGAAGATCATATTTTTCTGATACCCAATTATCATCCTGGAGAGCCCAATTATCAAGAAGGCACCCTTTCCGCAGTGCCATTCTGCCAGTGTCACTCTGCTGTTCAACAGCTGAGGAATTGTCTGTGAAATGTCACATCAGAAGTGCTGCTGAAATGGCGGCCCTGGTGATAATTGGGCTCTGCCCCAGCACCATGGCAGTGTCTTCCTCTCTTCATCCTTCTCATTCTGCTCCTTCCTCTTTACCATTCCTTGCCTTCTCAGGCCTCTTTTTGTCTTTCCCTTCCAGAGACCTAGCAGAAATAGTGCTGCTGAAAGGACAGCATAGGGTGGGCCTATTTAGCATGAGACTTGTGCCAGGGCTTGCGTAGACCTAACTGGAGGCAAATATTGCAGCATCACGGCACAATCCTAATCCCCAGTTAGGCCATCACAAGTCCGGTGCTAGCTTGGGGTTGTTGCAAAAGTGTTATAGGCACTTCTGCACCACTCCTTGGTTGAGGGGGGTTAGGCCAGTGCACAGACATGTGCCAGTCTCCCTACTGCCCCAAGAGAATGGGGATACGGGGGTGTGGCACTGGCCTAAACTGGTTTGGATTGTGCCCTCACTGGATATAGGGCACAATCCAGAGTAACTATGGGGAGTCCTTGCTCTGGTGTAAGAACAATTTACTCTGGATTGCAATATGAATTTCCCATAGGTTTTCACTAGGTGGTGCAGTATGTCTGGGTGCACGCAATGTCTCTTACGTGCTCCCGTAGTTACTCTGGGTTGTAGGGCTAGAGTGCAATCCTAATCCTATCTACTCAAAAGTAAGCCCCACTGTGTTCAATAGGTCTTACTCTCAGGAAAGTGTCTTTTGGACTGCAGCCATAGACTACTTTGCAGTGCTTTCTATCCCCATTGAACGTGCAGTGAAATTTGGTACAAAGCCTTGCAATAAATTTAGAAGTTAACAATTCTCAAGGAAACTCAGCAACTATGATATTTCACATGAGTAGGTTGCTCATTGCACCAGCTTATTGTTTCTTTAACCCACGGGTGCCTCTGTTCAAGCAGTTTGTTACAAAATACTTCAGAGATAAGACTGAGAGTTATTTTCATTTATGGGTGGAAATAAAAGCCACAAACTTCTAAATTAACTTAATGGCAATGAAAAAGAGCACCCATTTTCTTTTAAAATATAGGTTCTAAATAATTTGCTATTTTGCAGACTTCTTGTCAAAGTACCACAAATGCAAAACTTCTGCATAAATGATAGGTTGGGATTTGAGTCAATTTGAGTTTCTACTAGTGCATGATATTTTTTGGCATCCACAGTTAGACTGGCATATAATTGCAGAGCTCAACATCAGAAATGTTTCCAAGAATGGATCTTTTGTGTCTTCTTTTTCTCAAAAACTATTCCAACCAAAGTATGCTCAGGAATTGGGAGGAGGGGAGGTGTAAATATACTATTACACCTACTAGTGCCAGCTTTTGCAAAAAAAAAAACAAAAACAAAAAACTCAGCCATATTTTTCACAAAGACCTTTTAATATATTTCATTTTCCTGCCTTTATAGAAAACCAGCCAGCAACAACATTTGAAGAATGAGAGTCATGTGACATTATTATGTCAATAGCAAGATGATGGAATTCCCTTGGAAGTTTCAAGGTGACTAAAGAATGATTTGCCCCAAAGCAAAACTGTAGGTGCCAGACAGCAAAAAGATTGCCATTAAACTAGTATTTCATTACTCAAACTGTGGGTCGGGACCCATTAGATAGATTGCAAGCCCATTTCGGGGGTGGCAGCCATTTCTCTGTGTATTTTTTTAAATTAGAGTTGATGCTCCCATGCTATGTTTTCTTTGAACAGTGATAATTGATGGGGCTTACTCCAGAATAACTGTGGATAAGATTGCAGCCATTGGGACTTTTGGGATTTTTTTTTAGACAGATCAACACTGCCTGGGAGGGTTAGGAGGATTCTTCTTTGAGGGCACAATCCTGGACTGTTCTTAGGCTGACACAAAACCCTTGCACTGGCCTGGGTGTATCACAAATGTTTCACAAGTAACATTTGTGCCTTTGTAAGAGTCAGGGAGACTGGTGCAGAAAGGATTTTGTGCCAGAATGAGCTCCAGAATGTGAATTAATACTGGCTCAGTCAGACCAGAATGAGGGTCCAGGGAGGGCAGAATGTGGGTAGAACTGGGAAGCAGAGATGGGGGGGGGGTGAAGAGGGAGGTAGGCCAGGCTTAGGAGGGATTTGATACAGGATCCAGCACTTTGACCAGATCCTAACACCTCTCCCTGGAGGCCTGGCCTAGCACTGGGCTACTTAGATCTGCTCCTCTCTTTATGTGGCACATCCAAGTAGCTCCATTTGGAGCACTGCTGCATTACTCAGGGTAAGGGAAATGTATTCTCCTTGCCTTAGGCTGTGCTACAGAAAGCACCAACCCTACACTGGATACGGGCAGGGAAACTGGCCAGCCCGTAACAGTGTGGATTAGGAACGGGCTGTTAAATTCATTTCAAAAATTTATACTTATTGTAATTGATTTGTTTTGATAGGAGTGCAATAATTTTCCAGCTTGATGATGATGCCTCTTCCAGCCACATCATTTCCAGGTTACATGACATCACATCACTTCTGGTGGGTCTAGATGGTTGTTCTAAAAAGTGGGTCCCAGTGCAAAAAAGTCTGAGAGTCACTGAGAAAAAGAATTTAAAAGACAATCTTTTAAATGTTCAGTGTCATCAGAATGATTTTGCAGTCATAGTTGCCGAACACTCTGCTCATAGAAATATTAAGAAGAATAAAATTTACCAGTAAGTTACCAGAAGATATTTTTGAAAGAGCAAAGGAACAGCATTGTAGGCAAACAAATTGCCATTTCCTTGAAGCACAATACAATTCATATTCATTCAGAAGTTCCACTATCAGTGCAATCCTAACTCCTGGTTCTGCTGATACAAGCCCTGGCATAAGCTCCAGCATAAGTCCTGCCATACTGCCATTGGGGTGTCACAAAAATACTGTAAGGCTCTTCTATGCCACTCCTGGGGAGGTTAGTCCAGTGCACAGATAGTCCACAGCACCAGGGGAATTGGGAGATGGGTGAGTTGTACTGGCCTAAATTGGTTAGTATTGTATCCTATGTTAAATGGTATTAACAAAGCACATATAGCATTACAGCCCTGCTTTCTCATCATTTTGAAGACAAAAAGTGTTTAAAGAATAAGTTTCAGAAGACTATTTGGGAGAAAAAAAATCAACCTTGTGGAAATTTAAATGGATTGTTTGAGGACCAAGACATCTGGCAGCATTTGTCTGTATATTTGAATTTCTCAATGGCCTAACCAGACTGTTCCTCTTCCTAATTTGGACTTAGACACACAGGGCAGCAAGGGTGGGCTTACTCTTCCCAGGGTGCATGCCTTGCCATCAACATGCCTGGATCCACACACGGAGTCTTAATTCACATAACTGCATAAAATCCAAAAAGCAAACACAGAGCAGGGGACTGTAATTGGATTTTATCTTGGAAAGCGATTACACACGGGCTGTATGCAACTATTTCAGCCAGGTGCACCAACTCAAAATGCTCTCTCGCTTTCATTTCCTTTCACCCATATGGGCTGAATAGAGGAAGAATGACTTCATCTGATTAGGCAATAAACATTTTCTCTGTCTCCCCCTCTCCATTTACATTTCATTTCTCCTCTTTACATTTCATTGGAGCTTAACTTGAATCTACATATAAAAGTCCATCCATCCAAAATATGGAGATGTGGCTACAATCTTCTCAGGTACTTAATTTCTACATTTCCAAAAGAGGCAACGTAATTCCAATGATATAAATTAGTTTAGGTTTCACAAAGGATTTCCCTCTTGACTTTCAAAGTACCAAGTGAAGAGAGCCAACAACAACCCTGATTCTTAAGTATTTCCAGATGGTCTTCTTTCATTAAAAGCAAAACCTTGACTTCTTGAAGTCAAGGTTTCTTGAAGTCTGACTTCACTCAGAAAAAAGACCATTATCATCCCATTACCACCACCACTCTCTCCCTGCTGTAAAATTTCCAACACGCTTACATATTCTTTTCTAGTTGCAGTAGTAACTCAAGGTCTCTCGTTACAATGCAATACAAAAATGGCAAAAGTCAGAATTTCAGGTTAAAAAAAGAAATGGTAACTAAATATGTAAAAATTTTGCTGACTGAGTTGAATTGGTAGTTAGTGTTCAATGCCAAAAATTACTGCACTCTCTGAAGTACCACACTATTGAAATTCTGAGCAAATCATTATGGCACCAGAGCCAACACCAGTAAGCAACCTGTGATCATCTCAGCTGGGTGTTGGTTGTCAACTATACTGTATCTTTAAATAAATTCTGTTTTAAAGAAAACACAAAAATGTGCTTGCACAGGAATACATTATCACAACAGAAGATTCAGCTAAGTGCAGCTGAACAGTGGAGATTGGCGAATGCAACCAAAGGCACACAATGCATGAAGTTAGTTGTCTTTTTTGTTCCCGCCAAAATCAGCAAGGCTTTCTCAGCCTCATTTAGTTCAATAGGATTTCAGCACAACTAAGGCCTATATCCTAAAGTGAAAATAAGCCCCTTCCTCTGGAGCAGTTAAGATGACTTTCCATAAAATAACACTAGAGAGTGACGTAACTGTGTGGCCCCATAACTGCTATGGATTTTGACCTGACTTCAGATTATGGAAGCAATGCTGACTTATATTCTCATGCCTAATGGATACGAAGTGCACCTTATCTGTTTGCCATATTTATTTCTGATATCCACATTTCACAGAAGGATGTACTTGTTATTTATTCTATATTGCATAGTATTTACAATTCAGAGCATTATAAAGTCTTTACGTACTTCTCTTGAAGTCTTGTGTGAATCCATGGCATGGCCTTTTACAGATTGCAGCCTGTATAAATGTTTAAATCCCAAATCCACACCATCTCCTACATAGTGACTTTGTGATCACTTCGTACTCTCCCTCAGACAAACAACCCATTGGACACAATACTTAAAAAGAGCAGTTTTAATCTCTTCTATACACAATCCTCTGTATTTTGTGAAAACAACTTTATGCTTTTCATCCCATTCTTTCAAATGTCAGCAGGATCGCACTCACAAGTTAAAAACACTGGAATCATTATAAAAGTGCAGAACATCCAGCTTTCTCCATGGCATCTTCTGCAAACTCATATTTAATACCATATTAAGGATCTTGGTGGTAGAAGTAAACATTGCTACTCTGCTCGGAAAATCCAGGACCATAATATTCTAATGTTTAATGCAGCTTTGCTAGTTACTTAGGCTTTTTTTGTCCCAGATGCAAAGATGTACAATAGGTTGCAGCATCTTAATAACTTTCAGTCCAATCCTGACATTGTAATGCCAGCCCTCTGCTGGCACCGAGTGTCAGAAATGTGCCATAAGCCAGCACCACAGCTAGGTCAGCGCCAGCCAGCACTGGGCTAGCTGCCCTGCCTGGACCTCTGGGCTGAGGAGAGATGAGTGGGGTGTGGGAGGAACGCAGGGAGGAGGCATTCCAAGACAGGGAGGGAAGGGAGAGAATGGGACAGAGACGTGGCGGGGACGGAGTAGGGTGGGAGGAGGTTGAGAAAGGGGTAACTTGGCTCCAACAGATCCAAACCCTGGGTTGCTGCAGTATCCCCTTACCTGGGGAAAGGAAACAAAAATCTTCACCTGAAGAGTGCCAGCCATTTCAGTGCTGCAACAGTCCTGCTGTTCTGGACAGCTTAGGATTTGGCTACCCATTATCTTAAGCTTTATCACTACAATGAGGCTGTGGGTGGCGCAAGCGGTTAAGACACTGTGCCTGTTAACCAGCAGGCCAGGGTTCGAGACCCGGGTCGGCCCCACAAGATAGGGTGAGCTCCTGTCCTTAGCCCAGCTCTGCGACGCCAGCTGGATCCAATTGTATTGGCTCTGCCTTTCCATTGGACTAATTCAGTGGCATGGAGAGGGGGGATTTGCTGCATGGGTAACAGCCTATCCTCCATAACAACCTAACCCAGGCTTTCGTGCTTCACATGCAGCGTATGCGGCTCTGAGCACGATACCATAGTCTCTCAAGACTGACGGAGGCCTGCTCATCACTACAATTCATTGAATTGTACAGCTGAATTTCTAGAACATCTGCTGAACACAGAATGCCAAGAAAAATGTAGGACAAGACAAAATAAAAGCTAAAAACATTCATAAATATTGCATTTATGTGGTTAATTTAAACACTATACAACTTATTGTTAACTTTAACTATATAAAAATTCATTAATTACAGGATGGCTGCATGCTACCATACTTTTCGACAAGGAAAAAGAGAACAATGAAGATTCTTTTCAAGGACACGAGGGTAAAAAGGAGGACATATCCTGGAAAAAAAGACATATGGTGGAAACCGAATAGAAACAGAATAGAAACACACCAAATAGATTAAAGATCACTTTCTCCAAACCTAACGAAATGCTGAACAAACGGATGTGTTTCCTGATGACTCTTCATACAGTGGTGCCTCACATAAAGAGCTTAATTCGTTCCGGAGGCATGCTCTTTAAGTGAAAAACTCTTTAAGTGAAGCAGATTTTCCCATAGGAAATAATGGAAACTCAGACGATTGGTTCCACAACCTCCAAAATATTTGTATAAAAATATTAACTGGATGTAAAAATGATGACAAAACACTGGAATTGAATTCAAAACATGCATTCAATGTGCATGATCCTATGAAGTCTACTTAGGCTGCAATCCTAAAGACACTTTCCTGGGAGTAAGCCCCATTTAACACAATGGGGCTTGCTTCTGGGTAGACATGGTTAAGAGGCTGCAATCAAAGACACTTTCCTGGGAGTAGGCTCCATTTAACACAATGGGGCTTGCTTCTGGGTAGACATGGTTAGGAGGCTCCAAAGACACTTTCCTGGGAGGCTTACCTGGGCTGCTGCTGAAAGTTCAAGGTGGCCAGTGGGGGAACTTGGGGGCAATTAGGGGCAGCTGCCTCTGGCACCTCCAGGCAATTGCCCCCAAGTTGGAGGCATTTAGAGGCAGCAGCGCTGGCCGGCAGCCCTTTTAAAGAGCCTCCGTGCGGAGCATCAGGGCTGCATAGCACGCTTGCCCATAGCACACTTGCTTGTTAAGTGAAGCGGAACTTGTTATGTGAAGCAAGATTTCTTGGAAATTTTTGCTTGTTACGTAAAACGCTTGTTAAGCGAGGTGCTTGTTAAGCGAGGCACCACTGTATATGTATGTCACCGTATATATGCAAGGGAGTGTCAGGAATATCAGGGTTTGGACTGACTCCAAAACCACAGTGAACTAATTTTAAAGATTAGAGGAAAAGGCAAAGGGAGTTATGTTTTATGGAGGGAAGAAAGGGGGAAGAACAAAGTGACTAGCATAATTACTGTATTTAGCCTGGTAATGATGGAGTTTCACAAAGTAAGAAAAACAGTGGCTGGTGAAACTTTTTTTTTCTTCCTGAGGTGGCTCACATCTGAGTCAACACATTAGTGCTGCTGTTGTGTTACTCTGGGTCAGGGGAAAAATTTCCCCTTGTCCTGGGGTAGCATAGCAGCAGCCATAGACTTGCACTGAATAGACTGCAGGAATGCTGGCCAGCCCACTTGAGCACAAGTTAGAACTGCACTGTGAGATTTCTAAATCAAATGAACAAGAACCGCATGGGATGCTCCCACTTTAAAAAAAAACTGTAATGCAATACTAGGAATGCAACCAGAACCTTTGACCTCCAGTTCTACAGATCAATTACTAACTAAATAGGCTGTAATGGCTATGAGTTGCTGGAACGTTGTAGCCCCATTTGAACTGGTGACCTAAAATGTGAAAGATACCAGTCCTATTCTAAAACCCCAGTGCAAATCTCTTTTCACTTTTTACTTTCTCTATAGATGACTATATTAAGAAGAGCAAAGAGGACTGAAGACTTGTAATATTTACGATTAAATGCTGAATTAATTTTTGAAAGTATACAAGGAGAGAGATCATCCAGAAACATGACCGAAGGGGATATGGGGATGCATAAAAAATCATTGGACGGAAGCAAGATTATTAACATCCTTGCTAACCACTACATTATAGTGGTTACTACACTATAGGAGAACCAACATGAGATGGAGGCTGCAATCCTTTACTCATTCCCCTGGAAATAAGCCCCAATGAACATTATGGGACTTACTTCAGAGTAGACAAGCATAAGATTGCATTGTGTCAGTGTGTTTCCAGCTGAAAGATTTCTTGGGGAAGTACTGCTTCAAGGACTGTGTTCAGTGGAGTGTACTAGATTTATCTATTCTAGCATTAACACACTTCTTTACCAAGTGGAATATGGTCCAGCATTTTCTTACATAACAGGACTTTATAAATTGTACTGCAATATGAGAGAGAGAGAGAGAGAGAGAGAGAACTTAAGTCCAAGTTGATAAACATATGCTGTCTGGACTCTTGCCTTAAATCAATACATCTAACAAGAGAGTAAAAGCAGTATGGCAAAATATCAATATCAATGGGAGAAATAATTAAAGTTTCTAAATATTGGTCAGTTTCCTGTATAGAGAACTACAAGTTGGGAGAACATTAATTTACTAGCAAGATTAAAAGGGAACATCAAAACAAGAGGCGGATTAATGCTATTTTCTTCCTATGTCTAATTAATATTGGAAATACAAAGGGACACAGAGGAAAAATTAGATGTAAATCCTTTATGGTATATAGCTCAGGATTAGGGTAAAGCAAATACTATTTGCAAAAACACTATGTGGATGGTTAGGTGTATCATGACAAAATATACGAACTTCACCACAAAATTAATCTTTCATGTGCTGAGATTCTTTCCTGTAGAAAACCTTCTATTTTAAAAAAGCTTTTTTACTGAGGCAGAGGTTGGAGGGTTATTGTTGTTTTTAATCCATGTATGTATTAGAAGTTTTTAAATGTTATTATTGAATGTTTTTAATAATGTTTTTACTTGTTAGCTGTCTTGAGTCGGCCATGGCCTGAGAAAGGTGAGGTATAAATTTACTAAATAATAAATAAATAAAACTGTCCATTTGCAAAAGAACAAACCCTGAACAAACTGAAAACCAAAGTTCAGTAAAATATCTTGAAATTTCAACCAGCTTCTAATTTCCACCATAAATTTCAAACAGCAATACTATACTTCAAGGACATCCAATCTGAAGCCAGGTCACTGTAAACAAAATGACTAAAAGCTTTCCAAAGTACTGTACTAGTTTGAGTTTGAGACTATTACCCGGTGAAAAAACAGGGCCTCTCTGGAATTGTAAATCTCTTCCCTGAATGGTGACAAAGGCAAAATTCAAATGATTTCCTCATATAAATTGTTTCCTCATACAAATTGTACAGGATTTTTAAAATCATACAATCACCTTCACAACAAACCCAAATTCAGAGAGCTCCCCTACTTTCCTATGGTTTGTTTTTTCAATAATCTGCTCTTTCAACACATTTCTATTAAATCCAGAAATTATTCAACACTTGATGCACTCTTTCAATCTTTCTCTGCTGCTCTCATAGCTAAAATCACCTTTCTGCATGTTGGTATGCACATCACATGGTGATTCAAGTTGTTTTTGTACATGTATTTGCATGTGTGCAAGAAAATGGGTGCCAATTTTAGTTCAGATCTATTCCCATTCCCAAAGATATTAAGAAAATTCATTTTCAGAAATCTTTGTGTGAAAACAGAAATTTGCAAAATTATAAAAGACATTTGCAATTTGCTAACTAAAAATTATTGGAAGGCAATGTCTGTAAGTTAAAATAGGATTCGGTTATGCTTTTCAACCATTTCTGCTTTTCAGCACTATTACAATCGCTAATCTGTCAAAGGAGCATGGGATGCCAGTACCCAAATTACTGAAGTTGTGGGAGCCATGATGCTAATACAATCTAAATTATTCAGACCATTAACCCAACCTATACTATCTACTCCATGTGGCAACAGCTTTTCAACAGGCTAATCTGAACATGGCAGCAGCATGTACTTGTGTTTAAAACTTGGATCTACTTGGATAGCCACCTATAGCTTACCTTTTTCAGTTATCGCTTTCCCTTGAGCTAAAATTTCAGAACCAAAAGTGTGCCTTGCTTAGAAAGATACAGCAGTGAAGAAGGTGGCAGGCATGGGAATGATCCCCCATTCCTCACTATCTATTCTACCAGATCCACCCACTATTCCTTTGCTCCAGAAATTGTATACTCACCACACCATATCGAAACCATAACATATGAATCAAGTTCACAATGCGCGTTTCAACTCATCTCTAATCGAGTTTTATCTCCAACCTAGATGGTGAGCTTTTCCATCCTTTACACACATCTTTCACTGTTCCTTTAAATATAGGCATCCCCTACTAATCCGATGGGTTGGGGACTGAAGCACCATCCAAAAGTCAAAACCTTGAAAAGTGCAATGCAATCTTTTTTCCTTTATATATGTTGCTTCTAATGCTTTTTTAGCTAGCAAATTGCAAATGCCTATTTTGCTTGCAAATTCCTGCTGCCAAACAAATATTTCAGCAAACGGATTCTCATTAACTCATTTGGAAATGGGATTAGAACAGGAGCTACAACACAGGGAAGGGCAATTTGGGCCTTAGAACAGCAGAGAGAGGTTGAAAGAGCGGAACATGTGTTAAGTGAATGGATTTTGGGTATAACTGAAAGATGTTGAAAGAGTGGATCACCAGAAAATGAAACGTCAGAATCAGGGGATACCTGTAGAGATTTCAGAGCTTGAATCTAGAAAGCCTGGAAACCGAGGCCAGTCTTACTTGTACAAAAAAAGTTCTACTTGCTGGTTATCTAATGGTTCCTTAAACTTTAAAGGAGACACAGACTAGATGTACAAATCTATGAAAAATCAGTTAACCAAACAGGTGAGACATCTCATTTGTTTTTTTCTGCTCACCAAATTTTCCTCGAGCCAGTCGTGTATACAGGCTGCAGTGCTCCCTGGTATCTGATTCCGCAAAGCTTCTCTCTCTTGAGGATCTTTGAGCATTTCTAATGCCATTTTCAAGTCTTCTAGCAGATGCAGGATTTGGAGCGTGCCAAAATACATTGACTGAGCAGGTGACACAATGTCATAAACGCCATTTGTATATTCTGCAGCTGCTTTGGTACCTGAAAACAGAATACAGAAAGTTTTAAAAAAACCTGGTACATCCGGTTTAATGGAAACCAGCTAAGGAGGTGGCTCAGGATGGCACACAACAAAGTCATTCATTATCTGCCTTTTGAACTAAAAACTGCCTTTTGAACTACAGGCGGGCTTACAATTAGAAAACCACCCAGGAGCCCGTAGCCTCTGGCTGATGCCTTGACAGGCTCTTCCAGTCTGTGGGCAACTAGCAGTTGGAGCAGAGTTCTTTTAAAAGGAGGGAGGGGAAGACAAACTCCCTGAGGTTGATCCATCCCCTGGCCAATGGTGGTGACCAGGCTGCTCTTTCCCCTGCCTTAGTATTCATCCTGAAAGGCAGGGGGTATAGTCAAACACAAAATGCCACAAAAATCCAACTCTCATAGTTTTTTCCACATATATTACTCATGGCATATGCAGAAAAAGCTCCTTCAGCAACATTTACCAGTACAGAACATTTTCCTGAAAGCCAACATTAGTCTTTAATTTACTTTTATTAAGTGGATCATAACCACCCAATAATTATAGTAATTTCAGGGTAGATACGCGCAAGATACTTTCAGTGGGGGGGGGGGGAGTGGAGAGAGAAAGACCAACTCAGTAGTCTGCAGTTGTTCCTATCAACCATTAGATGTCACTACCTTTTCAGGGACACAGCACTGAAAACAATATTTGGAAGACTTGCACTGCAATCCTAAGGATGCTTTCCTGGCAACACTTGAATACAGTGGGGCTAATTTTTGAGTAGACATGGTTAAGATTGTGCTCTTGGACAATTTTTCAGGCATTCCAGGAGTGCATGTATTTTGCTACTACTGTTAATAGTTAATTTGGGTTTCTTTCACATCATAGAACACTGGTTCTTTCACATGTTTATACTTTGAAGGTAACTACTTAAAATTTAGTTTTGCTAAAATATTTTTGGTGCATTCCAACAAATGTCTGTGCAGTTTCCAGTAATTTCAACAGATCTAATAGATACCCAAATGCAGGTTGTACCAAAGCTATGATGATTAATGACTTGGCTTATTAGTTGGCTTACTAGTAGGCCCATGAAGCTCTTTCCCTTGACAAACACCCTTTGCCCCTCTTCTGGAGAACAGGTAGGTGACAGAAAATTGCCCACTAGCCAGGTGAAATTTTGTTGGGCCAAGATGAAGGTTGTAAGTCATACGTTAACTATGGCTGCTTTCAGAATTTTCTGCATCAATACATTTCCCCTTTCCAGAAAACATCCAAAAGAGCCAGGGAGTGACAGATCCATATCACAATAAAAGAATGTGCGATAAACCAATATGGAAAAAACTGTCAACTTTATCAATTTCAGTTCATTCTTACTAAGTAGAGTTGTAAACTTTGCAAGAAGTCGCTAACTGCAAATGTATTACAATCCACGAGGTGGTCCAGAGCAGAGCTCTGCTTTCTTCCTGTGCAATAGTTAAGTCATCTACAAGGTCACATTTTTTCTCTTTTCTGCTATATATGCTTACAGTCATGATTTCCAAGATCCAACCGTAAAAGGAGAGCATATCAAAATAGTTGCATGGTCTGGCCTAGGAGAGGCAAAATGGAATCACAAATGCTAGCAGCTGGCCAACCAAGTTTACCATTTGTCAAAGATTGATATCAACATAATGAAATTCTAGCACCTCATCTGCTGTTTGAACACTAATATAAAGTTTTAGAACTTATCCAAATGATGTTAGGAAGAGCCTCCGAACACTCGATCCACCCAAATGTATACATTCAGAGTGCTATGGCAAATTGAGACTTTTTTTTTGTTTACATATAAAATGATGGCAGGACTGTGGGGTAGGGGGTGAAATGTGTGTGGGCAACTCGCCCTTAAATCTTTATCTTGCTAGGTTACACACAGCCCCAGTGCATGTACCGTTTGGAAAATGAGTACAGTGGTGCCTTGTAAGACAAACATAATTCGTTCCGGAAGCATGTTTGTCAGCTTCTTACAGAGCAGATTTTCATGGGAACTCAGACGATTGGTTCCACAACCTAAAAAAACTCATATAAAAATATTAACTGTATGTAAAAAAGATGACAAAACACTGTAATCAAATTCAAAACACTATAATATATTACAGAACACAATTACTGTAATAAAACACTGTAATATACTGTCCAGTAAAACAGAAAAGAAAAACCTTTATGGCAGAGGATGACTAATTTTCACTAAAAAGAGTCACTGAAGTCTTTTTGAGCATCTTTAACAAGGAACCCATCTCTATGTGTATCTATCTAAGTAAACCAGATAGGCAGTTTGCAGCAGCAGCAGCAGCAAAGGCTACTGCCTAAATGCAAAAAGGGCAAGATCCTATCCTGTCTACTCAGAATCAACTCCCATTGTATCTACTGGGGCTTACTCGTAGGAAATTGTGTGTAATGCCAGCCTGATTCTTTCCAAGTTTGCAGCTGCAGCAGCAGACGAAATGGCTTCTGTCTGGATTGAAAAAGGGCAAGATCTGTCTACTCAGAATTTATTTATTTTATTTATTTATTCAATTTGTACCCCGCCTTTCCTCCCCCATAAGGGGAGCCCAAGGCGGCTAACATTAAAGAATAAAGCACCATTAAAATGCTAATAAATACAAATTTAAAACATAATTAAAATACCATTTAAAATACAATTAGAATAATAAAGAATCAACCACCATTGTATCTACTGGGGCTTACTCACAAGAAAGTGTGTAGGATGCCAGCCTGGCTCTTTCTACATTTGCAGCAGCAGCAGCAAAGGTTTCTGCCTGGATGCAAAAGTGGGGCGGAGTGGGGTCCAAGCAGGAAAGGTGGTTGGGGGGGAGAAGGGTGGTTGTAGTGGGGTCCAGGCAGGGGAGGCTTCCTTGTGGGGAAGGGGTTTCTTTTGAGGGGGGGTCCAGGAGGGGGTTTCCCTCCTCCCTGAGCATGGCTGCTGCAGGGGCTCAGCTGGCTGGCTGGCTGGCTAGGCTCAGAGAATCCTTCTGCTGGCCAGTCACTGACACTGCATGCAGGAGGAGAGGCAGCCCAGCCAATGGGCGTTTGTCTTACAAAGCACTTTCATCTTACAGGGCATTCATCTTACAAGGTACCACTGTACATCCTTCCAACCACTGCTTAGAGTGCATCACGGTCAAGGAACAGAAGGCATTATCATATAAACCAGATGTTTTCAGATGTTTGGGGGAGTAATCCTGGCTACAGCAGCCAAGAAAAGTCAAGGTTTATTCGTGGATTCATGACACCAACATTCATTCCAAAGTTCCTTTGGACCTAGGAATTGCTGCAGGCAGAACTTCCAACAAGGAAGCTCCTCCATCTTCTTCTTCTGTTGCCTTGTATGGTGAATAAAGAAGGAGGAGCATTCAGGGTTCAATCTTGAAAAGATTCCTCAAGGGTAAGAGTAGCCCGGCTCTTCTTCCTATTTTACAGGAGTGGTGGGGAAGGCACACAGTTTGTCTCTGTACATGCTGGTGACGAAATATCTACATATTGCTCTGGCCCCTATACTGTTCAAGGGCAGAAAGGAAGCTCAACAAAAGAATATTCAGAACAGATGTGTCAAACTTATTTCATACAGCGGGATGAATATCCTTCATGTTATCTGATAAGAGCCAGAAGTGATATCATTAAACTGAACATGATGTCTCAAAGGTGATCATGACCAGAAAAAAGGAAACTTTTTTCTGCAAATGAAAGAACATGCAAATCTTGATCATATTTTCAAGATATGGGAGAGACCAAGGATGTGGATTGCCCTTTTAGCAGTGACATCTCAGCATAGCTCAGAAGCTGATGGTGGTGCTAAGAAAGGCCAGTGCTGGATAAAGAGCTTCCAGGGACTACACCTGGCCCATAATCTTTACGTTGGACACCCCTGCAAAGAAAGCATTATATTGAGATGTTCTCCATAACAGCAGATTGAACCAATATGAATAATCATGTGCCTGTAAAGTGAAGAGCTTTAGCCGCAGTTGAACATACAGGGAAAACCTGTTACACAGAGCAAAATAATTTGAGAAAGAAACTGCTCTTTTATTCACAATGTGCTGTCTCCAGGGCTCAATAACATTACTGAAGAACAACAGATCGAGCTAGTTTCTCTCCTTCATTATTTGCAAATGAATAGACTTCGTAGTGGGTAATGTGAGATACATATGCTTTTGAACTGAGGAAATGCTTAAGGTAATAAAAAAGAGTGAATCATCAGGGCCAGAACTAACCCTTGGGGAAAAGCCATTTATTCAAATGGAAGTTTCTGTGCACTTTCCCCCTCCCCCAGTTAAAAATGTCTCAGGCAACAAGAAATCTATCTGAGATTAGGCAATCTGCAAGTCCAATAAAATAAAAAGTCCATCTGCAGGTTGGCGTTTGATGTATTAAGCCAGCAATACTAGCAATACTAGCAAATACTAGTAATACTAGCAAATGTCCACCTGCAGGTTGGTGTTTGATGTATTAAGCCAACAATACTAGTACAGGGTTACTAGATAACATAATGGCAAAAGAGGACAAGGCCCCCCAAATGTAAGACACCCAAGAAAAATGTAGGACATGACAAAATAAAAGCTAAAAACATTCATGTATAGTGTTTTCATATCATTATTTTAAATACTATATTACTTATTATTAAATTGCCTATCATAATTGATTACAGTTAATTACAGGAAAACTATGAGCTACCTGCTCACAGGGAAAAGGAGGACATTGAAGTTTTTTGAGGACACAAGGCTAAAAAAAAGAACATGTCATGGAAAAAGAGGACATATGGTCACAGTATCCTAGTATGATATACCAGCTACTGGTTCTGTTCACAAGGGCTGAATGGCTGCTGTCACATCTGGAAATGCAGCATCTGGATCTACCTGGTGCCAATTTCACCATTCCCCCCCACCCAGTGGCATCACCAGGGTGGTATGGCTGGTGCAGGACGCAACACTGGGGGTGACGCGCCGGAGGAGTTTGACACTCCTCCGGTGGGTCCATGCCTTAGCATGCCCATTCAGACCTTCTACTGTTGCGCCTCCTCTGCTTCCGAGCAGGTCCTCTGCCTCTCCTGGCCCAGTAAAACAGGGCCCAGTAAAAAAAAAAAAGCAGTAAAACAACAGCGCAGGGGAGAAAGACTTCCAGAATGGCCCTGATCCCAGGCAGCTGGAGCTGAAAAGTGCTCCAGAAGGCAGCCCTCCAACACTGGCTCAGCAGGTAATGTGGATTTTAATTTTTTTTATTTGTACATCTTCTCAAGCCCCATTTCCTGTCCCCTCCCCTCTGGGGTTTAAGGCTATTTTTATTTTATTTACCACATATCCTCTTTTTGTAGGACATGTCCTCTTTCTAAGGCTTGTGTCTTGGAAAAATTTTTCAGTGTCCTCCATTTCCTTGTAAGCAGGCAGCATATAATGTGCTGCTTTTCCTAGTGAGCAGGCAGCCTACAGCCAGGGAAACCACATATCCTCTTTTTGCAGGACATGTCCTCTTTCTAAGGCTTGTGTCTTGGAACAAGTCTTCCTTGTGAGCAGGCAGCATGTGGTGTGCTTGTAATTCATAAATTATATGTGCTAAATTTTATTTAATATTTTTAAAAATTTAATAATAATCTATATAGTGTTTAAATTAACCCCTTTATATATAGCTTTACTGTTCTCATTTCCTCCATTTTTCTTGGGTGTCTCACATTTTGGGGGTGACATGTCCTCTTTTTTGGTTATGATACATGGTCAATCTGCCTATAGCTTCAAATTCATAAATTATGGCTGCAATCCTAACCTCCAATTAGGCCAGCATAAGTCCTGCGCTGACGTGGGGGTGTCACCAAAATGCTATAAGACACTTTTGCCCAACTTGTGTGGGGGTTAAGCCAGTGCACAGGCATTCGCGAACTTCCCCACCAGGATGACCAGATGCCAATCCCAAAATTCCTGAACCCCAAGACCAAAATTCCTAATCCCAGGCCAAAATTCCTACCCGCTGAAAAAAAATTGCCAAAAAATGTATTTTTCTTGTTTTTGTTTTTCTGTTTTTTGACCATAACTTTTGATAGGAAGGAGATATCTCCAAACTGATTCTTGCATTGGATTCTGCTCTTCAATACGAATCCAACAACATATGGCATGATGGGGTACTGTGCACTATCACGAAGTTTCAAAATGAAGCCAAAATGTAGGACAATGATGCCAAAATGTAGGACACCCGGAGGCTAAAAATCTGGACAAATCCGGGTTTTTCCAGTCATCTGGTCACCCTGTTCCCCACTTCATCACGGAAAGTTATGCCAGGTGAGTTAGGCTGACCTATATTGATGAGAATTGCACCTTATATGTATTAAATTATTTGTAATATTTTAAAATGTAATATTCAGTAATATATTGTTTTAAAAGCATTTCGAAGCCAAATACATGAGGATTTTGAGCTTTTATTTTGTTATGCTCTACACTTTCCTTTGGTATCCTACATTGGTGGGGCTGTCTTCTCCTCTGTCCAGTTATGACTAAGGGCACAATCCTAACCATGTCTATTCAAAAGTAAGCCCCACTGTGTTCAATGTGGCTTACTCTCAGGAAAGTTTCTTTAGGATTGCAGCTATATTGTTATAACATATGGTCAAAATCTTAACTGAATTTTTTTGGGGGGTTGAGGTTATTCACTTGATTTACATTAATGCATTTCCTATTATTTGTTTTAATTTGCTTGATGATGTCACTTCCAGCCAGGACATCACTTTTAGTGGATCCTTGACAGATAGTCCCTCTAAAGGTGGATCCAAACTCAAAGGTTTCAGAATCCCTGCAATAAGTTGTTAGAAAGGTGACACCACTAGTGACCTAAATGGCTAAAATCATGTTTTTTTATGAATAATCCCATCATGTTATATTCTGTTAGATCTGTAATTTACAGCAGAATGTAATGGAACAAACCACTTTGAAATATATTTATTTCATCAAAGCATGTGGCCACAAATAAATGGAGACAGGGCATTGTGCATAACCATGCCCACATCCAGGGGTTGCCCCGCCCACTGCATGGGGGTGACACGCTGACCTTCCACACCGGGTGACGCGAACCCTAGTGACGCCCCTGCCTCCACCTGTTTCTGCCTAATTCCACTCCCCCCCCACCCCGTTGCCCTTTATTCTGCCCTTCCATCCCCAGGAAGAAGTAATCATCCCTTTGCAAAAAATAAGAAAGCAAAGCAAAACAATTCTGAAAAGCAGTAAAACAACATCCATAAGAACTTGCAAAACATTAAAAATCAATAAAATATTAAAGATCAATACAAAATAAAATAAAATATTAAATTTATTATTAAAATAATAAAATATTTTATTAAAATAAAATATTAAAGATCAATACAAAAGCAGAATTTTAGATGAAAAAGAAACTTAGGACCTTTTTGAAAGGCTTCTTAAAGGAAGCAGTTCTTGAACATAAGGGGAGGGAATTCCATATTCATGTATTATAAGATACAGATCTTCCCGGATAGCTTTCTTGTTCTGAGCAGGTGGGCAAAGTAGGCGTTCATACCTCAGCCCATTATGGAGGGAACTCAATCTCTCTCTCTCACCCTCCCTTCCCTTCACAGACAGATGCCATTCTTTTGTGCTGTGTTATTTTTAATCCAACTTGCTGCAGTTGCCACGCTAGCCCTTTCACCTGCTGGCTGGGTGGGAGGGAGAAAGGTATAGAAGGACACTGCCTGCAGAGGAATTTATGGGGACAAACGCATAGAGAAATGATGTCGAAATTCAAGTCAAGGACTTAAACGCCACAATTTCCCATTTAACCACTGTAAGTGTAAATGTAGTTTTACATAGATTAGAAAGCAGCTTTCATTTGGCTCTTAAACTCACCTTCACATTCAGGTTTATTCATCCAGAAAGATGTGCAAAGCAAGGAAGGAAAATAAATTAGGAGGGGGAAATTTAATGTGGTTACAAAGATAAACATACAGTATCTCATTTCCTCCTTGCTCTTCCAGTTGGCTAAAATGTATACATTTACAATGAATAAACTTTAGCAAATGCCGAAGCACAGAAAATGTCACGTATTTTGAAGACTAAATAGATAACCCTACAATTTGTAGTATCTACGGGAGCACGTAAGAGACATTACGTCCACCTGTAGTTACTGCACCACCTAGTGAAAACCTATGGAAAATTCATATTGCAATCCAGAGTAAATTGTTCTTCCACTAGAGCGAGGACTCCCTGTAGTTACTCTGGATTGCGCCCTAAGACCATTTTCATGTAGTGTTCCCTATAAGACATGGTTCTCAAAGTGGAGATCAGGACCCCCTTGGGGGTCACAAATTCATTTCAGGGGGTGGCATAAAACTGGGTGTCACCATCGTGGAATCTGGCACTGGGTGGCACCATTGGGGCTGACTTCTGAGTAGACTTGGAGGAGCTCTAGCATCGCAGTGATGTCACATCCTATTTGATATCACATCTGGCCATGACATCTCTTTCAAGTCAATGACATCACTTCCGGGAGATCTGGAAGATTTTCATTCTCAGAAGTGGATCATAGATTCATAGAAACATAGACAATAGTTGGCATACTGAATGGGAAACTTTCCATATAATGCACAAGATGAGATACATTGTGGGCATAATCCTAACCAATTTAGGCCAGCACAAATCACACATTTCCCTGTTCCTGCAGTGGCATGGGGATGCCAGCACATGCCTTTGCAATGGCGTAACCCTCACCACCCACCCCAGAGTGGGGCACAAGTGCCTTATGGCTTTTTTGTGACATCTCCAGGCCAGTGCAGGACTTGTGCCAGAACATATGCCTGACTAAATAGGAGTTAGGATTGCACTGAGTGTGTTATGGAAGCAATACTAGAATATAATTTCAAGTGGGAGTATTAGTGGACAGGCAGCAGAACTCCAGCAGAACTTCTTCTGTAACAGGAATGGTAATATCAGCAGGAAAATTCGGGAGCTGCCACTTTTGAAACATATTCAAAAGGACTATGGCTGAAACAGAACATCAGTCTCAAAAGGAGAAGAGCTGATAAGTTTTCCTTGGGGCATATCTTAATATCTAATGACATCACTTCTCCCAAGACTACTGGACAGATAATAGCCCATTAAAGAAAATAAGACAAAATGATACAAGTGCGACTTATTTCTGGGTAAACATATATACTCTGTATATGTATACACACACATATTATATATCTTGTTATATCTCATTTTTTCAATTGTTATACATTTGTTTTAAAACTAACATACGCCAAGTGTTTGAAGTGACCAAGATCTTTTAAATTTCAAAGCAGAAATGTGTAGCAGAAAAGGAAAATACTGATGTAGAAATTTAATTTTTTTTGTACTAAAATTTTAATGGGGTACACACACAGGATAAATTAAACATGTATCTAATACAGAACCCCTTGTCAACATTAGCCATGAAATGAAAATTCAATTCACTAAAATAGTAACTGACAGCCAAAAAAGTAGAACAAAAGAAAATTCAAAACACTTCTAAACATACTCCTCCCCAACCCAAGAGCTTACAAAATAATTTTAGAATTATTCTGTTTGTTGATTGATGGAGCTATGGCATGATCTATGGAAGCTTTCCAAACTGGCAGATGACTTTCAATATGTGATTACACACATGTACACACTCCAACAGTTCCTCTATACCCCACAAAATTCATACCCCCAAATCCAGAGTAACTATGGGAGCACATAAGAGACTTTACATGCACCTGTAGTTACTGCACTACCTAGTGAAAGCCTATGGGAAATTCACATTGGAATCCAGAGTAATTTGTTCTTACACCGGAGCAAGGACTCCCCAAAGTTACTCTGGATTTTGCTCATAGTTTGCTATTCAAGGAAATGGGTTTTCAGGAAATGGGTAACATACAATGTGTTCTATGTATGGTGTTTTTGTACCATCAACAGTTTTGACAATAAGAAGCAGAACAGCACAATGTCATTCTACATGAAGCCTGGTCTATTAAGCCAATTACAATGTATTCTGAAGGCAGAAGAAAGTACTACAAACTGAAGATCCTGGCAGCATTGCAGCCATAACAATATTTGGTATGTAATTACCGGTATGTAATTGAAATGATGAGAGAGAAGAGGAATAATCTTTGTGAGTGGACCATTGGGGAAACATTGTGGAGTTACCATTTCCATTATAAAAGATGAACAAAGTTGCAAATGTTAAAGCAAAGCTGTCCTTTTTGTTCCTACTGAAGTTATAACGACCACTGCCCAAGGTGAAAGTAAAACTAGTAAATAAAGCCATGCTTGGAATGCGGGCATGGGAAACATGGATTTAATGGATCTGGCTATTCGAAAATTGTAGCAGCTTTGGTGCTTGCTGAGAAAAATACACATTGTAGATTGGCCACATCTTTTTCTAAACATTGAAGTATGGTGACAAGTTTGTGGTGCTTCCAAATTTGAGGTGAACTGCTCTAGGATGACAGAGATAATTTCTGGGATTCTTATTTTTGTGTCCTAATTTCCCCCGCATTTGAATATATAGCAATATTTTAAACACAGAGCCTTACATTGCTCACAGATGCATGCCACATTGGGAAAACGGTCATGCTCATTATTCCTTCTTCTGCAAATGTAAGGCAATGCTTTAATCTGCTAACGAAGGCTAACCTTCCAACATCCCCCAATTCTCACAGCATTTATTGGTAGAGCCAGAGCAAAACAAAAAAGCCCAGAGACACTGACCTATCTGTCACATTTGATCAGATCAAAAGCAATTCCATACTGATCTGGTCGGACAGTCTTACCCTTATACACTCCGAATGGAGCATCATATTCAAATTGCAAACAAGAGAGCCTTTATTCCCGTGAGCTCTATGAACGTGCCAAAAGTTGTTTAAAGGTAAGAATACTATTTATGGTCTGACTTCAGTTAACTACATTAATACTGATACCTTGAACAAGCATACCTCATGGCCAACTGTAAAGTCAATGTTGTACATCAATGTTGTACACGGGAATAAAGGCTCTCTTCACCTCGGAGACACCAGTGGTTGCTTGGTGGCACTCAAGATACTGCAATTTTGGCACTGTATAAGTCTTGGACGTCCAGGCAGCTTAGGCTTGTGCTACCCATCAAAGACAGTGGCTGTCTACCTGGGCTTGGTATAGCCAGATTAGAACAGGCAACTTAGGCTGTTAGCCGCCTGCAAGCTTCTGAATGGAGGCAACACCTGGTCTGACCATGTGGGAGTTAAAAACTTTTTTGAGCTTTGATTATCAGAGACAGAACATGTTTCAAAAGAGAACATGGGAAACATCTGGAGTGGCTTTTGTTTTGTGAAAAAGGTTGTTTAAAGACTTATGGAATATTTATGCTGTTTCAGGATTCATATAGCCTGCATTTGTACCCTTGCAAAGCATTACTATTAAAAACAAACAAACCCTACAATTCAGTGTAAGAGTACAATCCTAACCATTTCTACTCAAAAGTAAGCCCCATTGTGTTCAATGGGTCTTACTCCTGGGAAAGTGTCTTTAGGATTGCAGCCTAAGGGCGCAATCCAGAGTAACTATGGAGAGTCCTTACTCTGGTGTAAGAACAATTTACTCTGGATTGCAACATGAATTTTCCATAGGTTTTCACTAGGTGCTGCAGTAACTACCGGTGCACGTAATGTCTCTTATGTGCTCCCATAGTTACTCTGGATTGTAGGGTTAGTCTCTGTCAAACAACACTGTTCGTGGAAAAAAGTGCCTTGAACTCTCCACTGCTTGTATATGATTATGGTGGGTAGGAAATCCACAAAACATTCCCAATGGCCAAGGAAGATCTACACTGTTGGTAGTAATTGTCGTTGGGTGGGGGTGGTTTCTGATGCTATATCTGACAGAACTGCTGTTCCCAAAAATGAAAAATGGGCATTCAGTTTCCAGAGTACAATATCCTCCAATGGCAAAATCACAGGGTTCACACATTTTAAGGACTAAAATAATTCATTGGAAATAACTTTATGGAGGTGCATCCAGAGGATTAATTTGAAGATTGTTTTAGTTTGTGTTGTCATTCAGATGGTTAATGTTACACCACACTTCACAGTAATAAGTAACCAGGTGTTTTCTTGAAGAGCAGCATACTGTAAAACTAGTCATTATTATAACCAGCTTCTAGATGTCCCCCACATTTTTGCCCATCAACTTCTCTGCCTAAACTTCTCTATAATTGTATTTTAATTATATTTTAATGGTATTTTAATTTTTATTTATGTGCTATTTTAATGATGTTTTATTCCCTAATGTCAGCCGCCTTGGGCTCCCCCTTGCGGGGGAGGAAAGGCGGGATATAAATTGATTAAATAAAATAAATAAAATAAATAAACCACTTTTTGGTATGAGCTGGAAGGAGAATATCAGAAAACATCAGGTTTTAGTGAGCCAGAAAACTTTCACCTAAAAAAGCAAAAACTACCCCTTTCTGCTAGAAGCCATTCTGAGGAACATTACAGCTTTCACCTGCTTTAGGAAGGTATTTGTGACATCAGCAACCACTGCCCAACGCCCATCAGTCCCACAGTCCTCTCGGCATGCCTTGCAGCCAGGAAGAGTCAGACTGCCTTGGAAGCAAATACTTGAATGGTGAATGGGGGAATACAGAGGTGAGTACAACTATTTCACAAACATCCCTGTTATTTAGACAGTTTCCACCATTAACATTAACAAAAACTCAGTTTTTTTCAGAAGCATTAAAAAAATCAAATCCTACCAAGATACCATCATCTAAAACGAAATACTTGCATGGATCAGGTAGTATGGCTCCAGTTCAGCACTTATATGCCTGTATTTCTCATGTGTATTATTATTTAAATTGGTTCCTTTAGAAGTATGTTTTTCCCTGGAATTTGAGGCATTTTTTGTAGAGTTAAACTGGTTTTTTGGTTTATATTTTCATTTTATTCTTATATGTGTTTGAGTACATATGGACGTACTGTCGAGTTCAGCTGAATTTTGCTACTGATTAGCACAGCTGTTCTACAGCATATTTTAACAAACATGATTTGAAGTTCGTTTAATAGTTCACAACAGCTGCATCTTCAAGAGTTATAAAAACAGCTTTAGAAAGTCTCACAAGAACAAACACATACACACTATTTCAATTCCACGGACTATTGACTCCTCTCTTGCCACACATAAAATTTGACAATACTCAGAATAACTATCAGCTGGACTTTAAACTAAAGCAGGACTTCAAAATATCATACCTGCAATAATATCATCCATTTGCTCTAGAGCAGCTTCAAGCACATGGCTAGCATCAGAAGCCATGATTTCTGCCTCGTTTAGATCTTTCCTTCTTGGCCTAAAAGGAGAGAAAGTTAATTATTATTAAGTCATATCAACACAACTATGCTATCAATTGTCTTGAGCTTCCTAACCACTGGCAAAGAGCAGCACAGTTTTAAGTGTAACTTGACTTATAAGTGTCACAGCTTAACGCAGACGTGCTTGTAATTTAATTCTCAATTCCCAGCAATTTTACTGGGAACAAGATTCTTAAGACCTCCGTGGGGACAATCCTAACCAAATTTTCAACCTTGGGATAAGGGCAATGCTACTCCAAGGGAACAGAACAAACACTGCCTTACCTTGAGGAGGTATCCATGACCGCTCCCCAACTGTAGGATGCAGTGCATGCTCCACTAGAACAATGCTGGAAAGTTGGTTAGGATGGCACCCTGAATAATCCATATCTCACCCCAGCCATACAAGACAGCCATATGGCAACACATATGCCTGAGTAAAAGATCAACCAGCATCCAGCAGAACTACATATACAGAGACCAGTCACGGAGCTGCAGGGACAGACGATGGTGCACCAATGAACAGAGATTCAAAATTGTAGATGCAGCCCTTTGCATTCACCAGATGCACTACAGATGTCAGCACTGCTCCCCTCCAACATACTAAATCTTTCCAAAGCAGTGATATACAAATTGTTGGCATGTTTTTGGCGTGGGTCTCATCTAGAAAACCTGTGGACCACATTGTGGTTCAGACACCACCTGACAAAACTACGTATTAAAATTCCTATCAATAAAGCAGCCCTTAATTCTTAAACTGGCTTGAACATGCACCTAACAAGGAAAATACAGGATAAGAATTTTTGAAATTAAAATATAAAGCTAAATAAAACCTGGTGAATCATTAAGAAATTAAGCCTTGGGGGTTCTATGAACGACGCTTCTAGGCCCAACTATTAGGGCTTTATTTAATACATCATTTGTTCCTACAATGCTCACTTCCTACCAGCTGCAGAGGAAAAGAAAACCATACATTCTCACCTTTGAAGTATAGTACAAGAACGTATGTTGCTGTGATCACATGCAACTCAAGAAGTGTTCTGGATCCAGGAATTCATGGCTAAACACTTGTGTCGCACTTCCAAAGTCACAGCGATCACTGTTTTCCCTTCCACAATAGTTTTGTTCACTGTAGGGAAAAATGACACAAGTCAAGCAACCCTAAATAAAACAAGTTTCACAGACTTGCTCTTTTGAGGCTCTCTTCCGGGTTTTTTCTTAATATGAAAGACAGGAATGCAGTTCTGAACACATTTATGTCACATGGTGCCACTGCAGAAAGGTGGATCTGCAATGTGTCAACTTTCCTCCACTTTTTTTTGTCATCTTTATTATTCATCCACCCTCCTTTTTTCCCCCAGAGAAGAGTGGAACAGACTTTCCAGCCCTTACCTTTTAACTTCTCCTCCCTGCAGGGTGGCATGTTTCACTAATGCCAGTTTCATTCACCATCCTCACCGCTTCTCTGTGAAATTGAATACGGTACATTTTCCTCCAACTTTGTCTATTTTATTATAGTCTCATCCATAAGAGAAAACGGGGGTGCACATTAGATGGGTACTTCTAGACAGTTTCCGAGCTAATGGCATGAATACATTAGTTACAGCAAGTTTGGGCCAGTATCAAGGACAGGGCGAGTGGGAAGTGTCTTCTCCCATATTAGCTAGAGGGAATGTGTGATGACATTTAAAAAGGGAGTGCTAAACTTGTAAAGGGTGGTAACTGAAGCAAGGGAAGAGCTCCAAGTGATGCTTTCCAAAGCTCCTTAATTATGTGCATTTTTGAAATACAATGCAGGACTCAAACCTATTTCCTAGTACTGATGCAGCTGCAATGTGCCCCTCAGGTCAGGGAACAAACATTGCCTTGCTTTGCAGAGGCACCTGTGTCTGCCCCACCACCACCACCGCCATCAGAAGATATGGTGATTCCCCCATTGCCACAGCTGGAAAATTGGATAAAATTGGGCCCTTTGTCTGTATTCATACTGCTAATACCTAAATGGAGTTGTGGTACCAAGGGGACAATTTATATCCTTATTACTCTGATGTTGAAAAAACAAAAATAGAGAATCTTGTGGAACTTTAAAGATAAACATGGTTACCTATAAGTAATTAACCTCTGAAATATGCAATTAATCTCTAACCCAATCCTAACCAATCTTTTAGTTTTGCGGTAGCTCTGCCAGTGAACAAGCATCCTGCAGTAGGAGGTCTCTTCAAGCAAACTTTGTTCCCTACTTTGGAGTTGCATTGCCCTTTCTCTGGAGCTGGAAAATTGGTTAGGATTGTGATCTGAATATTTTACACAGCATCAAGCCCTGACCATATTGTGTTTATAAGCATACAGCTTTTTTCCCCAGAAGGTTTTACAAAAATTATTTATTTTCAAATACTGGAATGGATGTGAAGTCAGTATAGCAGAAAAGTGATACAAAATTTTACTTAGTTAGGACACTGAAAAAGTCTGGATGACTAGTCTCATCTTTAAAATAGCCAAGGGTGCATTTATTCCGAAGGTCAAAAAGTTGGAGATTTTAACAATTCTAGATATTCTATCTATAGTATAACTCAGTGACTCCACATAACTTGGCAAACATATTGAGGAAAAAAAAATAACTATTTGCGCCATTTGAAGGACAATTGAGGAACCTGAAGACATTCTCCTATGAGAACTGATTTTAACAAATTATTTACATACTAGAAGCTACTGAACGCTCACTTTCATTACTATTTGCCTATTAGGGTGCTTATTCTTTTAACTGAGGATGCACAACTTATTGACATCTTGCCTTCCTGTTTCCAAAAAGAAATATATGTTTAAAATAAAAAATGCACCGAATTGTAAAATGGGAACATAAGAGATTAATCTGGTCTAATGAGATAGCAATAATGCACGTGTTTAAATGCAGGATACAGATGTTTTAAGATCATAAAAGAAAACCATTATCTAGCCCACTAGTAGTGGTCAAATTAACTGAAAATAAAATGCAGCACATTGGCCAGAACGTCATCCCCCACACTCCCCTACACTTTATTTTAATAGCTGCACATATTTTGGTTTGCAGCACCTGCCAATATTTTACTGAAGTTCCTTTGATGTTTTTCAGCACTCCCAGACTTATTCAACTCCAGATTCACATAACTCCTCAGGTGGTAGAGCCTACAAAAAGTTTTGGCCAGAAGTCAGGCATTCCTAACAGAACTTCTTGTTTTTGAGATTAAATCTGCTTGCAAGTGGCAGAGTTCATTTCAGGAAATAGGATTATTACGAAGAAGTATGTGCCCTTTGCTGAAAGAATTCGCTTAGACTTAAATGGCATCTGAGAATATAAGCTAAACATTACATTTACTGGTATATATCATAGGATTTCTCTACTCCAACTGAAGCAATCAATGCTCTTTTCACTGGAATTTGCCCAAGTAACTGTGCAAGATAAACCACCCAGCAATCCTATGCACATTTACTTGTAACTAAGCACCACTGTACATAACGGCACTTATTTCTGAGTGAACATGCACAGGACTCAGAAAACCCTGTCAATGGTGCAGATGCAAATCATTATTTCTGTAAGCTTTGCAGCACCCTGAAAAGTAGCTCACAGCGCAATCCTAACCCCTTTTAGGCTGGCATTAGTCTTGGCACAAGTCCCATGGTGGCCTTTAAAGTGCTGTAAAGCACTTCTGTGCCACTCCTGGGGTGCTAGGCTAGTCCACAGACATGCACTGGCCTTCCCGTGCCACCATGGGAACATGGAGATGGATGAGCTGTGCTGGCCTAAATTGGTTAGGATTGTGTCCTCAGTGTTACTATTCCTGGATTCTAGGTTTTCACTATTTCACTGAACTAGAAATTTCCAGCTCATGTTATGCACTTACATAGAGCTACTTCATGGAAGGCATTTTTCTTACACAGGTCAAAAAACAGCAACATGGATTATCAATTGTCCAAACACCTCTTTTGCTATGTATCCAGAACTTAGAGATGCTTCCAAAACTAACACATACATGTCAAAATACACCTCTGCACAATTTCCAGCCTGGGCATGCACACAGGCATGTATACCCTCATGTATGAAAAACATTGAGTTTTAAGTGGCTCCTTCATTTCACTAAGCTCTGGATGTCCAGTCAGTTTGGCTATAAGTCTCAACACACTGACTACGGAGTAAATATGCATAAGACCCTCTGATTAAGGGTCTTGAGACCAGGGTTAGCATCTGTTGTCAGCTCAGCAGAAAGCTCATTTGGCCCAGCTGACATCTGAAATCTCAGTACTGGCAGTAATACCCAATACATAGGCTATGATACTGGCAATAATCATCAACAATACCCATCATAGAAGGAGCCCATGCAGATCTCTGCCTCCAGCAACTTGACCATGTTTTTGGCTACTTACTCTAGAAGAGACCATTCCTCCTGTCAATTTATTTAGGATGAGAATGTGCTTCTCATTCTATGAAGATCATAGCTGGGAGAAGAGCCAGGACTGACAGGAGTTTTGGCCATACAATATTTCTGACAGAGAGTGAGAGAGAGAGAGAGAGAGAGAGAGAGAGAGAGAGAGAGAGAGAGAGATCCATTCCTTCATATGATTTCCCTCTTTGTGCATCTGATCCCTGGAGATACTATATTGCTCCTTCCACAATACTGAACTCCAACCAGGAAAACCTCATTCTATTCATAGCGAAGTAACTGATTGGGCAAAATCCAGAGTAACTACAGGGAGTCCTTGCTCCGGTGTGAGAACAACTTACTCTGGATTCCATGCACTATTTCCCATAGGTTTTCACTAGGTGGTGCTGTAACTACGGGTGCAAGTAAAGTCTCTTATGTGCTCCCGTAGTTACTCTGGATTTGGGAATATGCCAGTCTATTGACTGTTTCGTAGTTGGCAGCAACAAATGATTGGGCGGACAGAAAAAAAACAGATGGGTGAAATCTGGACCCACCAACCACTGCCAAGTGAACTAATCTGGAATTTCACTTTTCCAACAGTCTCTCCCCCCAGATCACAAAGGCAACTAGTTCAGTACAGAACAGAGAAATAGTACTTGAACTTATCTTACACCAGCTTGCTTTTTCCAGTTTATTCACTAATTAGCAGCCTGTCAGTTCTGCTCTATTCTCAGCAAGTCATTCAACTCTGATTTGTCACTGTTTTTATTCAAACAAATCAGCTCGTCTGACGTAGAATCATGGAATGTTAAGAACTGGTAGGCAATTGTCCAGAGGTTCTTAATATCGGTCATGCGGTCCTCCAGGGGACCACACCATGCTTCTAGGTGGCCACATGGAAAAAATAAATGGAACAAGGGGAGCACAGTAAATTTCTGTGGTGGCCACCCAAACCGAACTGCCAGGCGTATGATGAAATGAGGCTCCAAATGGAGCCGTGAGCAAAAGATGGTTGAGAAACCCTGATCTAGACTAATCCTCTGCTCAGCTCAGTCAACTATAACATCCCGGAGTGAAGGCCACCTACGCTGCAATCTTAAAGACACTTTCCTGGGAGTAAGACCTATTGAACACAATGGGGCTTACTTTTGAGTAGACATGTTAAGGATTGTGCTCATAGCCTCTTCTTTGAAACTTCCTATGTAGGAGAGACCAACGCTGCATGAGGCAAGATGGTTCTAATGGTAGATAGTTCTTACAGTTTAAAAAATCGTTCCTTGTGCCCATCTTAAATCTTTCCTCATTTCCATCCTTTTAGGCTTTATGGCTGCACAGCTCAAACTCCATTGAACTAAGGTCCAGATAGCACAAAGTCTGGCTTTCCTGGAAATCTTCACATCACGTTTTTGCTTGAAATCCTTGCCACTTTCACCTCCTTGGCCAATTCTTCCCTGTTAGTGAAGACAGAGGACCTAATCCTATCCAACTTTCCAATGATGATACAGCCGCAATGCAGCCATGAGGAAAGGGATCAGGCGTCCACTTACTCAGAGGAGGCCTTCATGACTTTCCCCCATTATTGAAGGATGCACAGATGCATCAGCATTGGAAGGCTGGATAGGACTGGCCCTCAGACAGGAATACAGTAGCACATCTTCCCTCTATCTTCCTGACAAGAAAAAAATTAACAAGTAAAAAATTGATTGGACTTCCCATTCAAAGCCAATTGAGTTTTTCCACAGATGTGGGGCAGCGGAAATTCTCCATTACCAAATTTTCTGCTCTAGATAGAAGCAAATATTGGTATCATTATTACTATCCTTAATAGTATATATACAGTGTACTGCTTTCCAACAAAAATACTTCAACAAAACTGTCTGCATTTCAATGAATAAATTATTTATATAATTTAATACACTGGAAGAATTCAGTATTAGAAGAAGTACATTTTGCTAGATGTACTGGAGTCACTAGAGAAGAAAGATATCTATTTACATTTTAAGCATGGTACATGAGTAGAGGTTCACAATGGTTGCCAATGAGATCCAATAATTTGGGGCAGGGAATCTTCATCTCTGATAGCACCAATTTTCAACATTTGTCATCTCATTGCATATTACCAGGCCTCCGTCAGTCTTGAAAGCCTATGGTATCGTGCTCGGCACTGCATACACTGCATGCGAAGCACGAAAGCCTGGGTTGGATTGTTATGGAGGATAGACTGTTACCCAAGCAGCAAATCCCCCCTCTCCACGCCACTGAATTAGTCCAATGGAAAGGCAGAGCCAATTTGATTGGATCCAGCTGCGTCGCAGAGCTAGGCTAAGGACAGGAGCTCACCCTGTCTGGTGGGGCAGACCCGGGTCTCGAACCCTGGCTTGCTGGTTAACAGGCACAGCGTCTTAACCGCTTGCACCACCCACGTTGCAGAAGGTCCTAAAATTGTCAAGACACACCATGAATTTTTTGACCATTGACAAGGCACACCTTGGAGCTGCTAGAGAGCTCAAATCCCCTATTGCCATCCCCGAAACCTCCGCAGTACATCCTGTGAACCATCTGCAGCACAGCAGTGTGCCAGTATGCCAAAATCCCTGGATTATAGGATCAGAAACTTCTTCTGCCTAATTTTATTGCCAGTGGTTTCTATTGTGTTTTTTCTCTTTTGCATAAATTAATTCAAGCAATATTCTGTGTTGTCTATTTTCATGTACTTTCCTTATTTTGCAACAAAAAATTACATCTGTAGCATAATATTAATAGTACTGAAATCTGTTTATTTGGGGAGAAAAACACTGCACCTTCAAGGACCCACCTTTTCATTAAATGTGAATAACAAAGCTTCTCCTGTAGGTAAGTTGGTTTTGCAAAAGGTATTCCTGCTGGAGCTTGCCCATGTGCAATATGGAGCAATGCTATACTGCCTACAGGGGAAAAAATAAACTTCAATGCTGCCTGCTAGAAAATCTAGCAATGAAGAAATACCAAGAGGTAGTGTTTCAAAATTCTAGCAGGTTGCACAGATATTAAGTGAACAGATTGTGAAGATTATTTTCTCTCCTACTGAATGTAAAAGTAGTTTGGAACATTTCCATTCCTGAAACTCAAGAACCTCAACATCTGAAAGAACAAGTCTGACAGACCAATCCTACACAAGTCTATTCAAAGAAAGTTACACTGAGTTCATTGGGGCTTACTCCCAGGAAAATGTACATATAGCATTGCACATTGAACATCAAACACACTGCCACTGGAGATCAAATTTACTTCCTTCTCATCCTGCATTCCAGCAGCAGCCAAAAGCCTTTTACATTTTTCTTTATCAATTTGGGGATCTACATTAGTTTTGCTGTACCGATTTGAACCTTGCAGCCATGATATGTAGTCTTTGCTACACTGTGTTTACATTGATGTTGCTTAAATGGGAGTTTTTCATTCTTACTTAAACCTCCCTACAACAGGAACAAATATTTGAAATAAATATATTTTCATGAGGTCTCCACATTTTCACCACCCGATTCCAATATTCCAAACAAGTATTTAGGATAAGGAGGCTAGAGAGCCAAGTGCTAGAGGCTAGAGAGTTTTTGATCCACCGACACTATTTGGAACTGGTCAGAAACATCAGGTTTGCAAATGGCAGTTGGAGAGAAAATACTTAGAGAAAATGTCAGTGCAGATGTCATGCTAACTATGCTCATGAAAAATTGAAAAGGAGGGAGAATTCACATGTTGGGGAGAACAAACCCAGGATGTGCTCCCACTGGCAGTGCTACGTCTGCACTGGCCCTGAATAAACTATGAAGACATACCCTACAATCCAGAGTAACTACAGGAGCACGTAAGATACATTACGTGCACCCGTAGTTACTGCACCACCTAGTGAAAACCTATGGAAAATTCATATTGCAATCAAGAGCAAATTGTTCTTACACCGAAGCAAGGACTCCCCGTAGTTACTCTGGATTGCGCCCATAATCAAATAAAAAGCCATGTTGCAAATCTGCTGCAGGTTAACAAAACCGTAAATCAGTAGTTTTACCAATTTGGTAAAATGTGGTACTTTGTCTACATTCCTTCCTATCTATACTGAGTTCAGTACAATGCCGCACTAATGTTTTGGGTGAGGAAGATCGGTGCAGATGCAGAGTAAATCCTTTATTTATGCAGCCAGGAGGTGCATCTGTCCAGCCCAGGTACAAGACACCCACTGTCTATACCAGAAATTTTCAATCTTTTTCATCTCAAGGCACACTTAACAAGGCACTGAAATTGTCAAGGCACATCATTAGTTATTTTACCCACTGATAAGGCACACCAGACTGTTCAAATCCCCCAATTTTCCTATTAATGAATTTCAATCTCCAAATTCCCACAGCACATCTGAGAACTATCCGCAGAATACCAGTGTGCTATGGCACACTGGCTGAAAATCACTGGTCTATACAGTTAGTGGCGTCTCCGTCCACTTTTCAGAACTGAAGACCTTGTGTCCCTCCTACTGTCTTGCTAGACACCTTGCAAGGAGCACTGCTGTGGTGTTCAGATTTTTTTTTCAGCAACACAACAAATAATCAAATTAAATTTCAAACAAATTTTATATGATTGAAAACAAAGTATTGTAATTCAGTGCAATAAAACAGCAATAATACCGGAAAACAAATGAAATTCTCAGCTAAAAAGGAGCAAAAACTCAGTGCCTTCTGCTTTGGAGGAATAAGGGTAATATTACAGGCTCAACGTCTTTTTCTAGTCGTACCTGTTGCCACAGCTTCAGGCAAGTAGATAGTTCCCAGCCACTCCTATTTGCCTGGGTGAAGCATAAGTTTTCAAAGCCTCCTGCTATATCCTACATAGACCGTTTGTTAATACCCTTTGCACTGCTTGACATCCGTGTGTTTTGCTGGCCCTGCGACAAGGAGGTGTACTGCTGAGCGACAGCGGGAAACAATTTGAGCTTCCCTGAAGCCGTTCAACAGCAAACATGCACAAGTCACATGAAAAAGGAAGCACCTGCATAATCCCAGAAGACTGAAGAACTGAAGAGTCCAGAGACAGACAGAGATCTTGCATGCTCTCTAACATGGAGAGAAAAGCAGCACTTTCTTTTACTGGAGAATTCAAAAGTGCTTAGTACACACGCCTGATCCAGCAGCATACAAGCCTGTTGCAGAACCCCAATGAGAGGACTTGATAAAATGGTCAAAATGTTTCACTTCCTTTATGTTTGTTATTATTACTCCATTATATCTGTAATATCAGTTATTATGGTTTAAGGGAAAAAATCTTGCAGAAGATGTTATTCAGATTGGGGAATTGTAACCTATTTATACCTTTTTTCTAAGGGAGAGCAAACGAGCTAACTTTTCACACTCAAATGACATTTTTAATCTGTGTGGCTTTAATCTTTTCATAACATGATTCAGTTTTAATCTGCATAGTTCGGAGGCAGGAAAATAATAACAAAAACCACCACTCACCTTTACAGGTCCCCAAGGGAAGAAAGTTCTGAACTGCTGCCTGCAAACAGTCTCATTGCTGCTCCTAATCACAGCCTTGGTGCGAGGCAAACGACGACAGCCTTCATTCACAACCACCACCCTAAAGCCACATGCTCATGATAAAAGCCCAACCCATTAATAAAATGCCTCATAATAATTCAAAGCCCAACCCACAAATAAAATGCTGCGATCCATTTGATCATAATTACTCAACGTCTTGCAGCTGAAGGGATCTGCAGGGAGGATTAGGAGCAAGTTCCACGGAATGCCATTTGTCCAGCTCACATGTGCAACTGAACTGTGCAGAAGATGACTCCGACCAGCGTCCTAGTGTCCCTTTCATTTCAAGATTTTAAATGACAGCCAAGCAGCCTTCATTATAAATATGTTCATCCTTTTCAGATAGAGTCTTGTGCTTGCAGAAACTGCTCACCCCTCATGCCTGAACATCTACCCATTATCCCCATATAGTCTTCACTGGTTATAAGGCAGTTTGGCTTGCTCATGCACCTGAATCCATTAAGAACTGGATACATGTGTTCTCCATATTATCGCTGACATGATCAAGAGTGCATGTGCATCATCTACAGGGGACAGCCCGTAAACCTTGCAATGGTCCTTGCAACCAGCACGCTATCTATATATTAATTATGCATCATTGTATTGTATGTTTGAAACCATCCCTATCGTACCAGGGAGTTCGGTAACCACCTGGCTGTCACTTCAAAAAGGCTTTCAATGCTAGAGAGCTTTTCAATTCAGTAAACTAGCACCCTATTCTTTGGACATATCATGCAGAAGAAGAGGACCAGATGCCACTTTGCTGAGGACTGCTGAGGAATACTTGTTTTATCCCCTTTTCCTTCAGAAAGAACCCCAGCAAAACCTTAATGGGTCTTCCATACAGAAAAAAAAGCCATAAAAGCTTGAAGACAAAAAAGATTGCATTCATCTTATTAAGGAAAGCATCAGGCAGCCTAAATATAGCACTTGCCACAGGTTCAATCAGTAATATTGAAGGATTAAATTGTAGAAATCAGTGAGATATTATTTCACAAAGAACGTAAATAGACATTGCTTCTAAAGCTGATCTCACCAACTGTGTAGTCCGTTATTTACTCTGATGGAAGATAGTTAAGCTTGAAGAATTTACAACTAAATGATTGCAACAGTTACCAGACGTCATAACTGTAAAAGAAATGAAAGCTAAACATGTAGAATCCCAAGAAAAATGTAGGACATGACAAAATTATATAAAATTCATTATATATTGCATTCATGTATTGCACTTATGCATATTGCATTTATTTGGTTAATTAAAAACTATATTACTTACTATTAAAACTATATTACTTACTATTATAAGGAAAAGGAGAACAATGAAGATTTTTTTCCAGATCACAAGACAAAAAAAGAGGACATGTCTTGGAAAAAAAGAACATATGATCACCCCAACTCCAGTATGTCAATTCCCAAAGCATGTGTTCCCAAAACCAACCATAAGAACAGCTCCCCTAAAAGGGGAACTTTCAAATACATATCTTCAAGGAAGACATATAGGTACAACTCATCCATGCAAAACTGAAATTTAAAGGTGTCATTCCAACTATTCAGAGGAATGTCTTGTTTTGCCAGCACAGAGTGAACGGAGGTTTAACTCTTGGTCCCCACACTGACACTCCCAACTTCAGCACACCACAAAACTACTATGAGCTGTTTTGGGAAAACCTATAGGCACAATCATGCCCATATGTCTTCCCCTCTGGGGCTCATAACAAAATTGGACTGAAGCCACAGCATGCACAATCCTGATCTGCCGGCAGCCCTGAGCTGCAGCCATGATCCAAATCAGAAGCCATTGCAGCTGCTTCTTGGATTAAAAAGTGAAAGATGTGGGTGTTCCTAAGCTGGCACTCCTAACATTGCCTCTAGCTAAACCCCCAAAATTGGAGCTACGGTAAATTACTGCCTGCATGCGATGAAAACATATGACAAACATGCACTACACACATGAATTATATCCAAGGAATAACTTCCTTGGAAAGTGCCAGTACCCCTGCTGTAGACAGGTTTCACTTATTTCCACAATATGAACTATGGTTTAGAAAAGCATGCTCCAACATGAGACTTGTAGCCATGTGCAGCTTTCAAGGACCTTTTCGATGACCCCAAAATCTGGCTACAGCCTCCAACTTCTCTGTATCCATGAGGGCTAGAAACGTGTTTCATGTAGAATTGTAATGTTCAGGATTCCAATGCAAGGTTGTGTGCCATGCATGTGCAAGGACAAGTAATAAAGAATAATGCCATCTAGATTTAAGCCACATAATAAAATTCAGAGACAGAATAGTTGTGAAGTCCCTGACTAGTCTCCTATGATGTCACCAAGCCAATCTACTTTTCTTCCTTTCCCATTCTGAACATTTTTGCTAGTACCTCTGAGTTGTAAAAGATTTAGTGTGCAATCCTAACCAATTTAGGCCAGCCTAACTCATCTGGCATATCTTCCGTGGTGGTGCAAGGAGCTCAGAGTATGTCTGTGTACTGACCTGCAGAAATGGAATTGAAATGCCTTACAACACTCTCAGATCAGGCAGGGCTTATGCAGGCCTAACTGCAGATTAGGATTTCAGCTGAAATCCCTGTATAATATTATCAGGATGCAATCCTAACCAATTTAGGCCCGCACAACTCAGCCATCTCCCTGATCCCTTGGCGGCATAGCACTTTTGTGACACCCCCAGGCCAACGTAGGACTTGTGCCTGCCTAAAAGGAGTTAGGATTGTGCTGTAGGACAAACATTAGCCTTGAACTCTACAGGAGTTCAAGTGTCTCATGAGGAAGGAGGAAAATTTCAGCAAGAAAATGGTGAGTGAAAAAGGCCTCTGACTAGTCCTCTGATGGTCACAGCGCCATTTAATTCAACTTCTACAAAATTCTCTTGAAGAAGGGGCTGAACATTAGATACATGTGATTGCAATGCTTGTAGCGAACAAGGAAGAGTGGCTAGCCTTGTGTAACGGATGTGCTCATGGTGGGACGGAGAAGGCAAACCAAACCTTTTTCACTATTTCTGTTTAAGGCCTGAAGGAGCCTCTGCAGGACATGTGTTATCAAGGCGACAAACATCAGATGAATTCATTTGCAAAGTCAAGTTGCACAAAGTTGCCACCATGAAGCAAGGACAAGATAATGGGAAACTTTATTCTTAGGGGCTTTCCCTTGCGACCTTCACAGTGCAATCCCAACCCGTGGTTAGGCCAGTGTAAGCCCTGGCATAAGTCCCGTGTTAGGTGTAATAAAAGTGCAAAAAGGCATTTCTGTGCTACTCCTGGTGATGGGGTTAGGCCAGTACACAGATATGTGCCGGCCTCCCCATACTGCCATAGGAACCATGCTTGAGTTGTGCTGGCCTAAGTTGGTTAGGATTGCACCCTCAAACTCCAGACAGAGAGTTTCATTAGTGCAGGATGAGATCTGCAGGGAAAATTCAAATAAAGGCTGCATGAAAAAAGTGTCAAATGCAATGCAAGTTGTTGGTTATATAGAGATATCCTGAGATATAACATGACAAACACTGGAACACTTTTGTTTATATATAGAGCAGTTTATCAGCAGCAAGCGCCACATGCCTCAAGTTCTTGGCCACAACAATGTAGATCTCCCAGTGTGGGAGGCACAGAAGAGATACTTACATAGAGCACTGCACACCAGTCTGCGCCTGCCAATAAAGCCAACATCCGTTGGACTCAACATCAAAATTGTTCAACAGTCTCCATCAGCACAGTTATATAAGTCTGGGAAGCACAGCCAGCTAAGCCGAAGAGCTAAGCACAGTTAGGACAAATTAAGACATCACTGAGGAGCTCTGATTCATGATTAAATGTACTGAGGAGAGGCTGACTTTTTAAAAGAATATTCACTATATTTTGATATGTGCACAGTAATAATGAACCTTCATTCATGACTACATTACTTTGAATCTCACTATTTAAATGCCAATTAAGCAGAGAGGAGGACAAAATGAGATTAGAAAAGGGAACTATAGAGGTGATCAGTGGGTGAGGAGTGCTGCTTTCAGCCACAGGTTGCCTGAGGCTGCACACTTGCCCTTGCTTTATCACTGGGCCAATAATATTAACCGGCTGGTTTTACAGATATTTCAGAGGGAACAGCAACTTGTCTCTGGCCAGTCCAGTATAACATCTTCCAGTGGCTGTTTCCAACCAGGATATGAAAGCCTCTGAGAACCTTACTTTCCCATTTCTTTTACTATATAAGCCAGCCTATTAACATTTTTGCTGAAACATGGTATGTAAATATTCATCCATGTTACACAAGTCATTTTCCGCAGTGCCGTAACCCACACGACAATACAGACTGCAGTGAAAGGATGGCAGCTGTACCAGCTTTTCATTGGATACTATAGCACAACAACCTGCCCTAGAACATCTTTTATGCGCATCACAATACGGTGCTGAAACAGAGAGGAAGCTCAGACAGGCGAATTCAAGGAATTGGATTCTGCCACCTCTCTTCCCAAAGACACTCCAAGCATGTTAAATCCTCTTTCCTTGATTGAAGGCAAAAGAGCACTGCAGATTGTTCCTTTCCTTGACCTAAAAAGAAACATCCAATCTGACCTGCCTCATCTCCATTGTGGAGAAAACAGACTGCAAGGAAATTGATGTTTGGTATATATCTTTACTATTAACTACTATTAATAGGGATGCAAGGGTAAATTATATGCCAGATTCAGGAAAATGGAAGTGAGATGCAAGTACCTTGCCGTCTTGTGCGCTCCTGAGGCATCTGGTGGGCCTCTGTTTGATACAGGAAAGATCAGCCCTGGAAATGATCAAGCAGGACTCCTAGGTTTTTGTGCTGATCAGTCCTTTAACAAGAGATGAATGCAGCAAAGCTCTTTGAAACTATATATTTTAAAAGACCAAAGAAAAGACCAAAGAGGAAGATTCTAAACTGGACCAAATTATGTAAGGACAGAAGCTGTCTAGCCCAGAACTGTGTCTTGACCTGAAATGAGAGTCTGTAACGTATTAATCCAGGGCTACAATGAACCGTGTTTTTAAATGGAGTCTCATTCTGAAAAGTGGAGTCTCACTTTTGAAATATAGTAGGTTAATAATATTTGCTATAATAAAATGGCATGTTCACACTCAACAGGCTAAAGAAAGAATGGTAAGACAGGACCATTCGAACTTACCTCCTTGTTAGAGACATTCCAGTGAGTTTGAATTAATTTTTTTTAATTCCATTTGGTGCTCTGAATGCTGGTGGGGTTTCAGGCAGGTGTTATTTGTATTACTTTTTTAACTGTTACTGATTCTTTGTCTTTTATCTGCAACTCCCTCTTTAATAGTTTATATCACTATATTGTATCAGCTCGTCTGCTATGGGGTCTGAATGGGGTTGTGCTAGATGTGTGTGCTGATTTTCCTTTCGATTTTTTCATAGTTTAAGATAGTTTATCAAATAAGATATTGCTTATCTATCATTTCATTAATCTGCATTCATTATAAATTTTGTAAGCCGACTTGAGCTTCCATAGAAAAGTGAGATACATATATTTTAAATAAATAATGTGCTTGCATGCTAATTTTATTCAGTTGACCTTCCTAATCTCCTAATCTGTGCAGCCAGTTTTCAGGCTTGTACATATATGTCAAAAGATAATCACACTGAGGAACATCATATCAAATCAAAGCCTGAAAATCATACAAGGCTGTACAAGCAGACCAGAAACGAAAGCCTACATTGGAAGATGTGGGCAATTGAAGCACAAAATCTATTTAATTCTCAGCATGTGAATCATTTGTTACTGCATTGTATATGGAAAGAAATTATGTTGAACAGGGTGGGGGGAGTGCAGAGAAGCCACAAACAGATAACTTTATTAAGATACCTTCCAAGATCTACCTCATTCTACTCTCTTATCTCTTCAACAAACTGCACTGTGTCAGGAAAAAGGCATCATTAAAATGCTTCAGTTGATAATTCACAGTGTAACCCTTCATCAAATCAAATTACACTCAAGGAATCTTAGAGCCACGAGTCAGATGATAGAGGAAGAGTATTTCAGTTACAGATTCCTAAACAGATGCTACCATATGAGCCTGTTATTATACATTCAGGCACACGTGTTTTTCTTTCAACTTAAATTCAAACATATGGTTTGCATATTCAAAACCAAGGCCATTATCCACTCATCTCAGAGAGTTATAAGCGTATTTAAATGAGGATTATTGCCTACACTTCATACCCCTAAAAATGCAAATTTTAAAAGATAGAAAAAGAAAAGAATGCACTCTGAATCTTTTAAAACATTGGTTAAGGAAATCAACCTAGGATGAGACTAGCAAAATAGGTTGCCTCAGAATTCAAACTGGCACACCACTGGGAACATACTGGTACATCAATGGTTACACACTAAGCAGGCCTCCGTCAGTCTTGGAAGACTATGGTATCGTGCTCAGCGCTGTATACGCTGCATGCAAAGCACGAAAGCCTGGGTTTATTGTTATGGAGGATAGGCTGTTACCCAAGCAGCAAATCTCCCCTCTCCACGCCTGTGAATTAGTCCAATGGAAAGGCAGAGCCAATACGATTGGATCCAGCTGGCTTCGCAGAGCTGGGCTAAGGACAGGAGCTCACCCTGTCTTGTGGGGCCGAACCGGGTCTCGAACCCTGGCCTGCTGGTTAACAGGCACAGTGTCTTAGCCACTTGCACCATCCACAGCCCAAAAAGGGTACTGTCTACTGTCTGTACAAACTACTGTCTGCTCATTCATCTCCACTGTTCGCTTCTGCCAATCCCTAGATTTGAAAAGGAAGGCAGGAACAAAGCCAAAGTGTGAGGACTGCGGTGGACCAGAGGAACTCCTATTGCCCTGGCCCATACCTCTCATTGCTTTTGTGCTTGCTCTTCTGATCTGCTTCCCTTATTCAACTCTGGAAATGAGAGGGCTTGCAGCACATCACCACCTAAGAGGGGGCAGCATTTGGCACACTGCCTGAAGTGCTAAGAAGCCTTGGACTGATCCTGAACAAGACAAAAACCAGCAAAACCATAGGAAAGTCCACAGGACTTGCTTAAAAACTATAGGAAAGTCCAGATCAGAACGCACTCAGTCCACACAGTAAGGAGGTCCATCAGATGTTTTTATTTTGAAAATATCTGAAGTCCAGGTCCAAGTGAAGACACTCAGCATTAAATACACACTGTACATGCTTCAGCGGGTTGTATTAGTACAAAAGCATAATGACTGTGGATGAATCACTTGCTTTTAATATTCCCATATGATCTACACCTCCTTATTAAAATAAGGAGCTCACGTGCAGGCAAGAACAGATTACTGCCAAAGGAACCAACCCAGGGATTCAAGTGAGCAAATGCATAATCTCCATTTCAAACCCTGCCCAACAGTGTGGCCTGGATATCATTAGGTTTTTCAGTTTAAAGGAAGATGTGTTATTATAACTGACTTTCCTGTAAACCCTGACTATCAAGAGCAACATCTTCTGCCACTCAGGTACATCACAACCTTTTCAATCCAAATATCAGCTTGGCCCAAGGTGTGGTTCAATCACAAACACAACATTCACCAGTCTCTTACAGGACTTTGGCTGCAATCCTAAACTCCAGTTAGGCTGGCCTAAGCCCTGACATACCGTACGTCTTATGCTGAAATGGCGACAAAATAAGACACTTCTGCCCCATTCCTGCAGTGATTAGGCCACTGCACAGTCATATGCTGACATTCCCACACCACTACGGGACAATATGCCAGGTCAGTTAGAGCAGCCTAAATTGGTTAGGATTGCATCCTATCCCACATTATGCTCCAGCCATCAGCCAGTTAAGACCTGCATTCTCATATTACCCTGTGTCTAGATCGAGGCCATGCTCTGTTGCCAAAGGCCACACTGCTAAACAGTGTGCAAATTCCATCCACCTGCACCCAAAAAACTTAGGAATGCACCAAGACAGAAGTGTTCCCCTTAACATTATCTAGAGATCCAAATAATCATCTAGTGCTTCTATGCCTGTCTTGCTTTACAGTGCTCTTTCAAAGAGCTTAGGATAATATATATTATTCGTACCCTCTTTTTATCCTCATAAAACCCTTATAACACCCTTGGCAAGGGAAGGGGGAAAGTCCCAGGAGGAATGTCAGATGTCATGGGGTCACATGCCAATTGATGCAAGAGACCGAACTGTTCAGCAGAGGTAATGGCCTTCCCTGTCTCTCATCCAGACTAACTGGACAAGAGAAGGTCCTGCTCAGCAAAACTTAGGCAGAGAGTGTTACATTGCTAGAATTCCATTGTGTAAAGTTGAAATGTACTTTAATCACAGGTAGGCAGATACCCGAACCAGATCTTCCCCCGTGGCGGACGCTGGCGAACCGGTCAGAGCCGCGGCTGGCAGAACCGCGGGGACTGGTTCACCAGCGGCCGCCACGCGCAGTGCGCTAGCGTCCAGCTGGACGCTAGCACACAGCATCTCCTGGGGCCGCACTCCAGAAGACTTAGCGCACTTGTGTCCAGCTGGATGCAAGCTCGCTGAGTCTCCTGAAGCTCGGCTTCAGGAGATTCAGCGCGCATGCGCCAAGTCTGGCGCATGCACACTAAGTCTCCTAGAGCTCGGCTTCAGGAGACTCAGCGCGCATGCACCAAGCCTGGCGCATGCGCAGTGCAGCAGGGTTGGGGCCCGCCCCCGCCCTGCCCCCTAACCCAAGCCCCACCTCCTGACCCTGGCCCGCCCCCAACTTCCGGCAAACCGGATCTTGGGGCTGGCTGGGCCCACCCCTGACTTTAATACTCACTCTACACATGCACAAAGAGACCTAGCTGGCATCTTTGTCAAAGCTGGCTTGATGCACGTGAAGGATGGCGCCACTACGAGGCCATTGTGCTTCCCCCAATGCTGTTGGTTTAACCAGAAGGTGGGATTTTCATCACCTGGTGACCATACCGGATGTGACTAGGACAAGCTAGGCAACTTTGTGAAATATGCTGGCAATGTTCCAGTCCCCATTAGGAAGCTGCCTTTCTTCCATACTTTGAACTGTCACATAGACAGTGTATGGTAAACACACCCATGGGCCATGTGTTCTGAATAATAATTTCAGAAGGGTTGGGAAATGAGGGAAAGTAGGGTCCTGGTACCATTTCAGGTGCCTCCTGAAACTGAGGCAAGGTGGAACCACTAACACATAATGTGTAAAGTGAGCTGGAGGGAAGAATTTTGGGGGTAAAAAGCTGAGGGGATAAAAAGCTGAGGGGACTGCATTAAGTAGCCTCAGAGGGAAAATATTGCTGTTGTTGTTCCTAAGGGAAAAGGCTGGATTGTGCTTGTTGCTTCACAGGGTTGAGTAAGGTACTCATCCTCCTAAGAGTGAATTCACACTCAAATTGCTCTCTCACTCACTCACCCTAATTGACACAACCACCAACTAACCAGTTCAGATCCCATAGAGCTTCACATACACATTCCTTGTTACAAGCTGAACAGATGATGGAATAAGGTGGGTGGGGGACAAGTTGTGTCACTTGTCATCTGTGATACCACAGGCACTGCTATCCAGTCACATTCCCTAAGCATTCCAGATTTCAACTGCACTGTTAGTTGAGGAAAGGTATGCATTTTTCCCCCTGCAACAATATACTGCTGACTGGATGCTTAAAAAAGAAGTTATCCCCTGGAAAAGAAATATTCTTCTAGGGAAATATATATGTTGAATCCAAGGATGCCATGAACAAATAAAGAACACATAGACTTTCTGTGTGAAAAACCAATCAATGGGAAAAGTCCAAAGAGGCCAAATTAGCTGATGAGTATATACATTTGGAGGATTTCGTTTCATCCACTGTCCCAAGAGTAGGATTGCCATAATTATTTTCTACAAAAATTGGAACAGGACCCTCTGTCCCTGCCAGTTGTGAACACAGTCCCCCCTAATTGGGATTGTCCTGGTTTTTCAGGACATATGGCAACCCTACCCAAGAGCCACACTGGAACTCATGATGACCACCCAAACTCTGGTCCATGGGAAAACAAAAGCAGAGCCAAAGAGCCATGGTGTTTTTTAACACTCTTAAGGAAATTATTAAGACAGACCCGCAAATTGTTTTAACTAGTTAGCTAGAGATTAGACCGAAAACACAAACATGGCACAACTTTGTTTCAATTAAGCACGCAGGAAAGGAACACAGCATGGGTCATTAAACTGCAATTCCCATTCCTATGACTCCAGAAGAACAGAGCATCATCAACATCAGAAAACTGCAAGAGTCTACTTTAGAAGTAAAGCAATTCAATGCTCACTTTCATGGATAGAAGCATCATTGGCTGTGGTTAGGCTACTAAAATACTGGTTGATTTTAATTCTATAGATTAGAATGTGTCAGTCTAAAATTAATCCTCTATGGATCACTGCATGCAATCTGGTGATGCTTGCCTTAACTGCCTCGGCTCTATGCACCATCAAAACATTGAAAATTAACAACGCTTGGGGTATACAAGTTATTATTCCTAGAACTCTAGATAATTCTCTAGATAATTCCTATTATCCCTAGAATTCCTAGTATGGGATTTGCCTCCATTAGCCACTGTGTTACAATAACATTCAAGCCTACTTTGCTCAGACAGCTTACAACTACATTATAACTTACATATCAATTAGCTGTGAAAAACAGCAGTATTCCTAACAGCATCATTGTCAGCCAGTGTGTCAATTCAATATGGACTGCAAACTGTAAGCATCATATAGGTAGGCAAATGATACACTGTCTGCATCCTTCCAAACAAGTTACCCCTATTCCTTGCCTTCCAGCTTATGGAGTCAAGTTTACAAGTCCTTTTACCAAGTTATCACTTTGTGACATTTATGCATGGACAAGACTGAACATGTACAGTATATTCTTTCTTAGGTATCAGCAAGATGGAACCAGTAGCAAATCTCGATAGATGCAGCAGTCAATTTTAGGCTACGAATCAGCTCCCCTTGAATTCTTGGCTGGCAGTACACAGGAATCCTGGCTTCTGGACCTTGTCCTGCTTTGTGGATAGCATAGCAAAATAGACAATAAATCCATTTACCATCTGTCACCACAGCATATTCAGTGTATTTACAATTCATTGAACTACAGGTTGGCCCTCCTTATACACAGGTTTGGGAACCCAGTTTTGATCGTGATGAATGGATTCCCCTTTGGATTCAGATGGCCAAACTATATGGGAATACCAAACTTCTGCCTGTACCTTGATGCAACTGAAATACTCACCCCCTTCCCAAAACACACTGTTTATATATGAGCAAGTCCAACTGGTTTCAGGAGCTCTCCCTTCAGGTGTCTACAACCACTGGCCCCAAAACACATTCATTAGATACAAAATGAGCAAATGTGGAAGGGTAGCCTGTCATTTCAGCTTGTGGGACATCTCATTGGACAAAGATGGGAAAGTGGGATTTTTCTTCTCACTCAAAGCCTGATTATTTATTTGGTTTAAAATTTATTGCCTAGCCTTCTCAATGTGACTTAAAGCAACTTACAAACCATGTGAATTCAAATAAGTTTACAAAGCCAAGATACAGTATTAGCCGTAGGGGGGAACCCAACAGACAATCACACATCGAGGAGAAAAAGGTCTAAGAAATCTGTGAAGGTAACACAAAAATTGAGGCTTTTAAGTGGTGACAAAATAAATAAATATAAAGAGAGAGCCAACTTCACTCCTGGGAGATGAGGAGGAATGAGATCCACCGCCACCACTCACATGTCTGCCAATGGCAGCAGAATTCACAAGAGAACATCATTAAATGATTTACAGAGTGGGCAGATTTACATGGGAGAAGGTCCCACCTTGTTGAAGGTTCTCAGAAACTTAGATCCTGAAACATTTAAGACAGTGGTTCCCAAACGTTTTAGAAGCCCTAGAGCAGTGACTTTCAACCTTTTTAATATCTTGGCACACTGATAAGGCATTAAATTGTCAAGGCACACCATCAAGCGTCTGACAGTTGACAAGGTACACCATTCTTTCCCCTGTAGCACACCAATGTACCAAGGCACAGTAGTAGAAAATGCCTGCACTAGAGGCTGCTGCCCAATTTATAAATGCCAAGATTGTGCCAAGTAACACCTTGATGCACATAACCTAAGTCACAACTCACTGATGGATCCAGGACCTACAGTTTGGGTACTGCTGATTTAGGAGTTTTACAGCAATAAGGGCATTTTGAATTGTACCTGGAAACAATCAAAGTAGATGGAACAACATTACAATTGAATGATAATAAAAACCAATATTAATGGAGAATGCATGAGTGGGTAGATTAGGACAGAAAAGAAACTGGGTGATTTTTGAATAGAGGCTCTTTCCCCCAGAAAAAGGAACAAATGTTTCTCTACCACAATAAGGCTTCTGGACTATCCCCCGTTTGCAGGACACAGAACCCACTCTATTGACATGTCTGCATGAGCAGGAGATTTAAATAGGACTGGGATTTAAGACATGGAAAACTAGTTAATTGTTTGCTGGAGACAGGAAAGGGCACAGGTAGTTCACCAGCCAATGCTGGGCAGATGCACTGTAGGTGCAAGGAGTCACTTGGACCTTCAAAGATAAGCCTGGATCCAGCAGTGCTATCAAGCCGTGGACTCAATTGCTCCATTACCATCAAGGACAATCAACCTTCACTGCATCAGCATCTCTCCTACCCTAGAGAAACTTTTGTCATGTCCAAGTTTAATTTCAGCTTGTTTTGCCTTTATCCAGCCCTTTCCAACCTCCACACATTGATTCGGAACATTCACAGCTTCTGGGAAAGGCAAAGAGATGTACAGTTGGGTGTCATCTACATACAGTATTAGCGACACCACATCCTTCTAGATGACCTTTCTGAGCATTTTTGTGTAAATGATAACAAGCATGGGGAGAAGGCTGAGCCTTGCAAAACACTGCAAGACCACAACACTGAGCAGAAGCCCCTAAACACCAGTTTCTGGTAGCTTGGCACTGACTTGGTATAAGCCCCAATAAACCAGTGGTACTCAAGGTGGGGGTTGGGATATCCTTGGTAGGGTTCGTAGCTTTAGGTTGGGGGAGTCGCAAGAGGATGGGATCTGCCATCCTCTGGTACTATGGTAATCTGGTACTATGCTTTCTTGGGAGTGTCATTGAACACAATGGGACTTATTACCAAGTAGACATCTGGCATCACATTCTGGTCAGCCTGACATGGGGGGCCCAGACTGATTTTTAAGTTTGAAAGGGGATCCTGAGCTGAAACATCAGGTACCACTGCAGTAAACAATACATAGTGGGATTTTCTTCCAAGTAACTATATTTGCAATTGGGCTGTTAAACGCACGTTGAGCTTAAGAACCCCAAAGCAATCTACTTCCAATTAAATGTGTTTATCAGCATGTTCAGCTGACTTGTTGAAAACATCCTACAGAGATGTAGTTAGCATTCAGTTTTGATTTCCAATCCTATGTCTTTAGAACACATTTGCGAGCTGATTTTTTAAAAGTTACTAAAAGAGCACCAGAAATCAGTCAAAGTGGAGATTCCAGTCAGTGTGAGATGTTTCTGGGAGACAGATATGCTAATGCAGACAGAGGTCTCATCCTGCATATCACACAATGCCACAGGTCTAGCACAAGCAGTTCTCATCACACACTGCAATGGCCATCTAAGGGCAGACCCAGATAATATTCATTTACACAACTTTGATCTTGCAATCTTAGGCTGCAATCCAAACTACACTTTCGTGAGAGTAAGTACTACTGAACCCAATGGGACCCAGTAGGGATGTCCCGTGCATACTGGTGCCTGCTGTCTGCTGGAGCCTGCTGCCCACTGCAATATGATGCCCCCTGCCCAATGGTGCCCAGTAGCAATGCCTGGTCCCCATCAGTACTTCCTGTTGCCTGATACTGCCTTCTGGTACCCTTCAGTGCCCTGTGCCAGTGCTTGGTGCCCAGCAGTGCCCAGCCATCCTGGAGCCCACAAATATTCAGGAAATTTTACTCCTGCAACGGGTTCATTCTGCTAGTTTATGCATAAAACCTTGGACCCAGCAGCCCTGCTAATTTAAACAGTGCTTCTCAGGGATTTATTTCAGGTTAATTTGCTAACTGTAACTTTTACCATTACTGAAAGGGAACCACATCTTTACACCAGACATGAACATTCACTTAGAAGTAAACTCCACTGATTCTGGCCAGAGTTTTGCTGGAGCCAAGATCAACAGAATTTTAGCCCAGAGCACTAGAATGTATCCAAATTTGAATGCAATAACATATTCAGTAAACATGGCAAAGTGTTTGGGATTGTGGCTGCAGTGCCTACCATCCCAACCTCAGTGGAAGTACAAAACAAGAGTGTTATATTCTCCTTCTGCCTGCTTCATAGTTGCACAGTGTGTACCTACGAACATGCAACTTGCTCTACTCACACCTTCCACTGAATGATCAGAAGTGGCAACAACAGGTGTGATCCTTTCCCCTTCTCTCTCCTGTTCCATGAAACTGGAAAAGTCTTACATGAATAGATCACAGAAAGAAGACAATAAAAAGCAAAGCTTTTCATTGGCACAGAATGAATTGCACACTAGTTTGAACTCTAGTAAGCCTCCATACATAACTTAAGCTCCAGTTACAACAGGTACATTCCAGTAACACTGTATGTTTACTGAAGTCTTGCAGTGCTTCCCTATTGCTTTTTTGGAAATAAACTTAGAGCACAATCCTATTCAAAAGTAAGTCCCATTGTGTTCAATGGGTTTTACTCCCAGGAAAGAGTGTTTAGGATTGCAGCCACAAATTACTTCCCTTTTAAAAAATTAAATTGCCCGTTAATTGAACATAATAGCATATAAGGGTGTAAAGTTTAGGATTTTGGTCCTTTAGTGAACTAAGCATCACTCAGTATGCTTGACTGGGGTTGGGGAACCACACATATCAATTCATAAAATTAGCCTGTAAACACCACTGACACGCAATAGTCCTCCTAAGTAAACAGCTCTAGAACTACATTGCAATTGTATTTAAGACAGACCAGAGCATCAGTCATTTTAGAGAATTTAGGGTACAAACCTAGACATGTCTACTCAGAACTAATTCCTATTGGGTTCAATTGGGGCTTACTCTCAGGAAAGTGTGGATTAAGGTTGAAGCCTTAGCATACAATCCAAACCATATCTACTCAGAAGTAAATTTCTTTGTTTTCAATGGGACATACTCCAGGAAAGTGAACCCAAAATTGCAGTCTTGTAAACACAGGAAAGTGAAGACTTTCCGAAACTGCGAACACAGGATTTCCCAAGGTGGACACAGAAATCCCACTTTCAGTCTTAAACTAGATGTCTTAACCACAAAAGAGGACAAGACCCCCATTATGTAGGATTCCCAAGAAAAATGTAGGACATGACAAAATAAAAAATAAAATCACTCCTATATATTGTTTATATGTATTGCTTACTATTAAATTTAAAAGTATAACATATAATTTCTTACATATAATTAATTACAAAATGTAGGACACCCAAAATGTAGGACAAGGAAAATGCAGGATTCAGAAATATAAATATAAAAACACTACACACACACACACAGACACACACACACACTTAAATTTAAAAGTATTACATATAATTAATTACAAAATGTAGGACACCCAAGAAAAATGTAGGACTCAGAAACATAAATATAAAACACTACACACACTATTAAATTTAAAAGTATTACATACAGAAAACAATCCTAACCCTGTCTACTCAAAAGTAAGCCCCATTGTGTTCAATGGGTCTTACTCCCAGGAAAGTGTCTTTAAGATTGCAGCAATAATTGATTAAAGTCTGCCTACTCACAAGGAAAAGGAGGATACTGAAGTTGTTCTTTCCCCAAGGCTACAATCCAGGACATGTCCTGGAAAAAGAAGACATCTGGTCCCCCTGAGTGGCCAGTCCAGAGAGGTGCCCAGGGAGGCGCAGGCAGGCAGGTGCAGAAGATGCTCCTCTGGGGTAAAGCGCTGTCTTTCCCCTGCAGGCAGCAGCTGGTGGAACTGGGAGGGCAGCCCTTACCCGGCCAGGTTCGCCTCGCTGCGCCACCCTCTTCCAGGCAGGCAGGCAGGCAGGCGGGCGGTCCTCTGCGGAGCGCATCTCCAAACCAGCGGACCAAGCAGCTGCTCTGTTTGCATGTGACTCTGCCCAGCGGCCAACCTTTTCCCCAGAGAGGCGCTTTCTGCCTGCTGGAGTCCACCAGGGGAGAAGTCCAGCAGGTGCAGCTTCTCCTCCTGCTCTGCAGTGCAGCCCAGCCATACACATCTGGGGCTAGAATCCAAGCCATGCGTACTACTGGGTGTAAGCAACACTGAACTCAGTGGGACTTAGAGCACAATCCTTACCATGTCTACTCAAAAGTAAGCTCCACTGTGGTCAATGGGTCTTACTCCCAGGAAAGTGTCTTTAGGATTGCAGCCTTAATTCTGAGTAGACATGCTTAGGATTGGGCTGTGTATCCCAGCCTTATCCACAGTTACTGGAACTATTAGGGCACAATCCTAAGCATGTCTATTCAAAAGTAAGCCCCGTTATGTTCAATGGGGCTTATTCCCAGGAAAGTGTCTTTGGGATTGCAGCCTTATGCTACAATCCTAAAGATACTTTCCGGGGAGTAAGACTCATTGAACACAATGGGGCTTACTTTTGAGCAGACATGCTTAGGATTGTGCTCTTAGTTGCATCTGCTTCCATGTAAATACACTTGGGGCTATTGACTTACAACCCTTTCCCATAGGGGGACCAGATGTCATAACCAGAAAAGAAGGCAAACCCTCCCCTCCAGTGTAGGAAACCCCAAAAATGTAGGACATGACAAAATAAAAACTAAAAACACTCATAATTTACTTTTATGTGGTTAATTTAAACACTAATTTATTACATTTGAAAGTTTTACATATAATTTATTGATTACAAGAAGGCTACATGCTGCCTTTTCACAAGGAAAAGGAGGATAATGAAGATTTTTTTCCAGAAGAAAAAAGAGGACATGTCCTGGAAAAAGAGGACATATGATCACCCAGCTCCTGATGATGAAGAAGAGGACATACGGTATGATCACCCAGGCCCTAATGATGATGATACTACTACCACTACTACTACTACTATGTGTGAAGTTTCCTAAATCACAGTAGAACCAGTTCCAGTGGTGGGCTCCAGCAGGTTCGCACCTACTGTATAGAATTGGTTGTTAACAAGAGACAGGACATATAAAGTTTAAAAATAGCCATTTAAAGGTGGCTTGCAGATGGGCAGAGAACCGGTTGCTAATTTCTTTGAGTCCCATCAAATTCCATGCAAAGATTACAACTGTACAAAAAGTGGCACTCCTCAGAACTTCACATTTGCATGGGAGTAAAGGCCCCCCTGACTATAATGGAATTTATTTCAGAGTAGGCATGCCTAGGGTTGGGCCCTGAGGCTGCAATCCTATCCACATTTGCATGGGAGTAAAGGCCCCCCTGACTATAATGGATTTATTTCAGAGTAGGCATGCATAGGATTGGGCTCTGAGGCTGTCAGTCAGCCCCAGTGTGTGTGCAGCTACAGCCGGAGGTCTGGCAAGCCTGACCTGTCCCCCTGCACCAGGGGTCTTTAGGTGACCCCCAGGAAAGCTCTAGGCGACCCCCAAAGGGGTCCCGACCCCCACTTTGAGAAGTGCTGGGATAAAACAAACCAGTCAACATCTACCTGACTGTGCAAAAATCAGTAATAACAATTATTCCTCATTTGTTGGATAGAAACTGAATCACAAAAGAGGTAATTCAGACAAACATCCAGCGACTGTGAAATAGGACATAATAAGAATAAGAAAAATAAATTTTCTTTCAAATATGGTTTTTTTTTACATTTTCAGCCAAGGTTCAGAAAAAAGCCTCCATTTTTGATAAGTTGCTTTCTATGATTATGAAATCAATGGATTTGCAAAGAAGTGGAGGAAGCATATATGTTCTTCATACATTATGTGCTGTAGTTCCACAGACTTTGCAGTGATATTTGCAGGAAGTTACCAGTTCTTTTCCTTGCATGTGAGCCTGCCCATTTTGCAAGGCTTGTAGGGTGCTGAGATCTTAAGATTTTTTGCCTTCAGTTAAAAAAAAACAACTAAATTACTGCCTAAACGTTTGTGGTAGCAAAGCCATGCAAGACAGCACGACAACTTCAAGCATGTTCCTACAAGGAGAAGAACCAAGAATTTTTTAGGGGGGCGGGAACCCCAAGACATAAAATATATGCTGTAAGAAGGGAATAAAGTTTACATATCCTATAGGTAGGGACCTGCAAAATGCGAGGTTATTTTTCCTGACAAAAGGGTGTTATCACAAAATAACCTTGCTGTTTGTAAGTACCCTACACATAGGTTTTTGAAAGTTTTTCTCATTGATTTCAAAGGCATCTGCTCACTTGGACTTGGAGCACAATCCTATGAATGTCTTTTCAGAAGTAAGTCGCATTGAATTAAATGGGACAAAGGGCAGAATCCAGAGTAACTATGGGTAGTCCTTGCTCCAGAGTAAAAACAAGTTACTCTGGATTGCAATATGAATTTCCTATAAGTTTTCACTATGTGGTGCAGTAACTATGGGTGCACGTAATGCCTCTTACGTGCTCTCATAGTTACTCTGGATTGTAGCTCTACTCTCTGGAAAGTGGGTTTGCAGTCATAACTTCTATCTAAAGAGGTTTATTGGGATCTAAACATGCACAGAGTTGCATCCCAATCTGGAATGGGACCTCTCTTGATGGCTTTTCCTTAGGATGATGATCATCCTTTATTGTTAATACAGTACTGCTCTGTAAGCGTTAAATATTTAAGTCCCAATTTTTCATTCAATGAATGCTCAAGGCAGGCAACAAGGCAGTTTTAAAAGGGGGGAACAGCAGGGATATACTGCTAAACAGATGATGCAGTAAAGACATCAAACCCAGACGGGGCAAATGGCCTGTCTTAGTTTAGCATCTTGCCTCCTGCAGTTGCTGGCCAGTTACCTCTGCAACTCTGCATAGCCACAACAGGAGATGCAGGGAGCAATAGTTGGAGGAATGCTACATGCTGCAAAAAGTAGCCCATATAGCGATCTTGATTAACACCCCTTGATACACCTGTCCTCCATCCTCCCTTTGAAAACATTCCAAGCAAGTGACTTGTCACTACATCCTGTGGCAATGAGTTCCACAGACTAATTATGCAATGTGTGAAGTACTTCCTTTTCTCTATTTTAAGTCTCCTGTCATTAGATGACCCCCTAATTCTTCTGTTGGGAAGGAGAGAAAAGAATTTCTCTATAATTTTAGAAACCAATATTTCACCACCCCCATAGTTGTCTTTTTTTTAAAGAAAGAAAAATTCCCTTGCAAGGAAGGTGCTCCTGATCAAGAGTGAAATCTATTTGAGGAATGGCAAAGTTGCCTATTAGCTTTTCAAAGTGCTAATCTGTAAAACTCTCTGCAGGTGTTATTTCATAATATGGAGAGGTATCATGAGCAAGCTGGTAAACCCTGCCCTTTCCACATTGCTGCCACAAGTCACCCCATGGGCAATGCATCTTCACACAAAGATCCTCCCTATGCCTGTGAACATTGGGGATGCAGTGAGTGTTTATAAGTGTGTTGAGAGGAGGCTATGGCTCCAGGAGCATAGTTGCAGTTTGGCTTGCTGATAAACTCATTTCTCCTTTCTGCTCTCCATATCATCCCCATATCATCTCCATATCATCCATTTCATCCCCATGCTAGAATAATGGCCAAAAGTGATAGAAAGTGATTTTAAATGGATCATGGTGTGGTTTTAAGAATGTAGATAATTCATGATTTTGTGTAAGCATGTACAGTAATTTCTACAAAGTGTAAACATGGTGAAATCTGCAGTCATGCTGAGTGAGATTTTACCAGTGGCATTGTGAGAGAATGCAGGCTGCACCTGATGATCCACACAGGGGTTGACACCACTACTGGCCAAAATTACAAAATCTCAATTTTTAGGAATAATGTCATTATGTTATATATCAGTCAATATATAAATGTACAGTAGAATCCAATGAAACAAACCCCATTGTAGTACAGTATCTCTATGCTATCAAATTTATAACCCAAAAATCAAGGGGAGGGAAGAGCATGATGTGTAGGAAGTTGCCACTCCCAGTTGCCAAACAAATGGGACAAAGTACATCATGGGGATGACGTACTGGGTGACACAAACCTTATGATGTCATGGGACTTTACTGCCCATTACTGCACTGATTATTTTTTTCAACTAGTGTGATATGATACATTAGAGTGCCACAAAAGATCTCCATGGTTGCTACAGGAGTTTGGTGCACCACCGTTGTGCCGTGATTGTTACAGAAATTGAGACTAAAGAAACACAAGTCCAGAAATTTGCAAAGAATGGATCTTTATTCAGCGCTGGATCTCCCAGCAAGAGTCTGGCTGCAGACACAGACTCTGTCCAAAGGACCAAAAAGCTGGAGGCCCGGAGAGAATGGGAACTTCTGCTTAAGCATTCTTAACATCATAGAGTCATCCAGAATCTTCCAACTCTTAGTTCTTTCCACAAGGCTATTAGGCCCATTTTACCTTTTTGCCCCAGAATCTTCCAATTTTACTACAGTTTTTCAGCAGTTTACAGCAATTTGGGGTTGAGCATAGTTACTTCACTGACATTCTGACACTTGATTTGTCCATCCTTAATTATGTCACTTAAAAGCAGCAGGCCTCCATCAGTCTTGAAAGACTATGGTATTGTGCTCGGCACTGCATACGCTACATGCAAAGCACGAAAGCCTGGGTTGGATTGTTATGGAGGATATGCTGTTACCCAAGCAGCAGATCCCTCCTCTCCACGCCACTGAATTAGTCCAATGGAAAGGCAGAGCCAATACAATTGGATCCAGCTGCGTCGCAGAGGAGCTGGGCTAAGGACAGGAGCTCACCCTGTCTTGTGGGGCCAACCCGGGTCTCAAACCCTGGCCTGCTAGTTAACAGGCACAGCATCTTATCCGCTTGCGCTACCCACAGTCCTTATGTCACTTAAGGATTCAATTACTTCACACTACATTACACCACATCCTGGCCCCTCAATTGCCCATCTCACTGATAACAATAAACCTGCCAGTTTGGATGCTTGGATTCAATGCACCTCTTCAAGTCTAAATAGGTCTCTTTGTGTTCTTCAGACTTCCCATTGTCTGTATCTCTTAGTTCTTTCCACAAGGCTATTAGGCCCATTTTACCTTTTGGCCCCAGGCATCAGCCAGTGATTAACATTTGTATCCAAAGGGGAAGTTTCCCAAGGATGTAGAAGATTAGATCTGGGCCTCATGAGAGTTGCAGGAGGACTAATTCTTAGACGCCTAGTCACCTCTCTGGTTCACCACTTAGTATGGCCAAAGAAATATTAAGAAAAGAAATATTAATCAAGAAAATATTAATATCCTAATCTTCAATTTCATCCATATCATGATGAGAGGTTATAAAAGGATGAGAGATTATATGGTTGGTCCTCAGGTTAACAGCAACTCAGTCCATTGCCTATCTTCACCAGCCAAGCACATCTTTAGGATTTTACTCTAAATGAGTCTCTGTGTGTGGGAGGAGAGTGTGGGTGTTTATGTGAGAAGACATTGGGCACAATGTGCTAAATGATTAAAGCCTTTCCATGACAAGTCATGTGTCTCCCGACTTCTGGAAAATGATTTCTAAAAGCTGACTTTACAACCTGCGGTTGGATCATCTGTCTCTCAGGATGCAATCCTAACCAATTTAGGCCAGTGCAACTTACCTAAATTGCACCTCCTGTAGTGGTGTGGGGAGGCTGACGAATTGCACTGGCCTAAGCTTCCCAGGAGTGGCTCATGCCTTATGGCTCTTTTGTGACACCCCCAGGTTAGCTCAGGTCTTGTGCTAGGAATTGTTTCAGCCTAACTGGGGCTTAGGATTGCCCCCACACTCCTGCATATCTGCTTCCAGGGTCGCCTGTCAGTGAATGAGGCGTAATTCAAAAAAAGCTTTTGCTGATCATGTCATTTTAAGGGAGGTTGCTGATACGGAGTCTGGTGACAGCTTCTGTTATCTTGTTCCTTGTCACCAGCCTAAGTCACGGGGTTTGTGTGATATTTGCATATCTTCTGTATTGCTTGGATAGAAAAATAAAGAACATTGCAACATCTGGGTGCTATGTGTTCCTAAACATGGCAGTAGTCTCTTTTTAGTATTGTATTACTCATTGCAGAGTATTGCCATATTAAAGTCATTGTTGTAATAAATGCAATTATGAGTAGTTACAGTGTAGCTATGCAATGTAATTAAAAAGTGAGAAGAAGAAGAGAAGTGATTTTAATGGATTAACATTTCTTAACTATCTTAACATTAATTAAAATTAATAATTTTATTAACATGCACTATTGCATTTTGATAGCACCCATGTGTTCTATTTGGCTTGCTTGCATATCAGTCTCTATCCTTCTGGATTTAAGGCCAGCCAACTTGTCTGTCTGTCTTCTCTCTCCCTTCATCCTCCTACACACAATCCATCCCTTTTAGCATAAGCCATGCACTTATGTAATTTAAATAATCTGAAGAATGTAGGGGAAAATGCATAGTAAGGTGGCCACTGTAGAGACAACTCCGCAGTCAGGGAAATTAGAGGGCAAGTCCATTCATGGATTGGGAACTGGTTGAGGGCCAAGTGGGGATTTTCTCCATTGAAAATGGAGAGAGATGAAAAGTGGGATGCCCCAGGGATCTGTATTGGGACCAGAAGGTCATCTGATCCTTGGCTGAAAATGTAAAAAAAAACTTGTTAGAGGTTAGAAACAGGGTTAAGGAACAAGGTAGCCAAATTTGCAGATGACACCAAACTATTCAGAGTTTTGAATATTCAAAATATTCAAACTATTTTGAAGACTGGAAGAGACTGTGAATAGCTCCAGAGGAATCGCTCCACACTGAAAGAATGGGCAACAGCATGACAGATGTGTTTTAATGTAAGTAAATGTAAAGTTATGCATATTGGGCAAGGAATCCTAACTTTACATATAGCTTAATGAGCTCTGAGCTGTCTGTGACACAGGCCACAGTGCTGGTGCTGGTCACCCCAATGTGACCAGTGCTGGTGCTGGTCACCCCAATGTGCAGCAGAAAGTGAAGAAAGTGTCACCCCAATGTGTGGCGGCAGTGAAGAAGGCAAATTCCATGCTTGGGGTCATTGGAAAAGGGATTGTGAATAAATAGGCAAAAATTATGATGCCATTGTAGAAATCAATGATGAGGCCACATTTGGAGTACTGTGTCCAGTTCTGGTCACCACATCTCAAAAAGGATACAGAGGAAATGGAAAAGGTTCAGAGGAGAACAACTAAAGTGATTGATCGTCTGGTCACCTCCTGTATGAAGAAAGGCTACAGAATTGGGGCTCTTCAATCTTGAAAAGAGGCACTTGAGGAGAGACATGACCGAGACATACAAAATTATGCAAGGGATGGATAGAGTGGATACAGAGATGCTCTTTTTCCTTTCACATAACACCAGAACTAGGGGACATCCACTAAAATTGATGTTGGGAGAGTCAAGACAGACAAAAAAATTTCTTTACCCAGTTTGTAATTATTCTGTGGTACTCTCCTTGCCACAAGTATTATGTGGTACTCCTTGCCACAGGTGATGGCATCTAGACTCAATGCCTTTAAAAAGGGATGGGACAAATTCCTACCTAGAGGAAAGGATCATCACAGGTTACAAGCTCTGAGAGGTGTATAGAGCAAATAAATGCAAGATTTGGGGGGGGGGGCACCTGGTGTGCTCCCTGAGGTATCTGGTGAGCTGCTGTGTGTTACAGAAAGCTGGACTAGGTGGGCCTTTGGTCCAATCCAATGGAGGCTTTTCTTAAGTTCTTACTGTTGTATGTTCAGCATCACTGCAGCTGACATCCTGCAAAAGAAGGGGATTGGGGCCTAAATTTATTTTATTTATTTAAGTAATTTTTATCCCGCCTTTCTTCCCCCACAGGGGGGAACTCAAGGCGGCCAAACAATTAAAAAACAATAAAACACCACTAAAATTACATATGATAATAAATAGAGATAAAAACACATTAAAATGTAATTAAAATACAATTAGATTAAAGCTAAAAACGTAGACTAAAAACGATAAAACAGAAAAGATAAAAAAGATAAAAGCCCCCCAACCTCTGCCCCCATTTAAAAAGCGTCTATAAAGAGACGAAGGGGAAGTAGGGGTCCAGATAGCCTACGATTTAAACAAGACCATACAATATTTAGCTTTTGGTTTTCCATCTAGCATGGTGGAATGGCTCTAAAACACACAGAGGAGAACAGAGAACATGTAGTGTTCTCATTCAACTAGCTGTGATTCCTGCATTTCTCTGTGTACTAGTTAGAGTAAAAATTGTTTGATTTAATTTTTTAAAAACTATAAACAGCATGTGGGACGCACATGATGACTGGGATATCATCTGTTATAGGAACCAAGTATTTATGATCTAAGTCTATGCATGACTACTCAGAAGCTTAGTCCCAGGTACAGTAAGTATTGAGAGGTCTGCAGCCAAAAACTAGGGGTAATGCAACCCCTAGTTAAGAGAACAAATGTTCCCTTACCTTGAAGACCTCTATGGCTTGCACCACCACCACAGAGTGCACCAGACGCTTCACTGACATGGCTAGATCAATACTGGAAAGTTGGATAGGAGTTAGCCTATTTCTCCTTAATTCCTTGCCAACAATTTTGGTCTGTTTTGCAGAGCTCTTCTGTGCTATTTATAGGAAGAGGCAACAATAAAATGGTCAAAAACATGTTTTCTTCTACAACTAGTTTTACACAACTAGCACAATATGTGAGTCAGTAGAAAGTGCTTACTGCTTATGTGACCTGGACATCTTGACATGTTTTTGAGTGCATATAGTTTACATGTTTTTGAGTGCATATAGGAATCTGTAACCAGCCCCAACTTTGATCCAAAACCAACAAGTATTTTATTTTAGAATAATGATTTTCAACCCCTGTGCTGTGGCACACAACCCCTGTGCTGTGCCATGGTTGGTGTGCAGGTGTGGTAGGGCCACTGTGGGATTTGAGCCTGCACCAACCACATGGTGTGCATTGCAAATGGTTAACAAATTGATGGCATGCATTAACAATTTTATCACTTTGTCAGTGTGCCATGAGATAAAAAGTGTTGAAAATCACTGTTTTAGAATGTCATTGCACTTAAGTGAGATGCCACAGATTCAACCTGAACCTGTGAACTCTCCTTTCACGTTTTAGGCTAGCAAAACAAATTCAAGTAAATGGGAATATCCTTCTTATGGGAGATGACAGCACCAGTGATAACTCAAGTTTGCATTGTAGAGGGGAAATTTGGTCTCCAATGAATGAATTTGCCAGAGATCCATATGTCAGAGGTAGACCATTACAGTGCATTCTCTTACTCGGGACTCTTAATGCACAGCTGACACCTACATGCCCAGACATAGTGGTGAAATAAGATTGCAGTTAAACATATTCTCAAGTGTGACCCTTTTGCCTGCTGGAGATTAAAGGCTCAGCTGTTTTTGGACCTTGCACTCTCTCAGCTGTCCTGGTCTCTTGGTTAATTGATCATGCTGGAAATCCCTTTGCATTCACAAAGAATTATTTGTTTCAATTCAGTAACACTGGAGACATGCTAATGTCACAAAGCCACTTCTGTTTATCCTAGAACTCTTGTTTTTCTCCAGGAACAATGGGGTGTATTTAAGAAAGGAGCTTCAGTTTACCCCCCAAAACTGTTTGAAGAGGGAAAAAAAAACAAGCACTATCTGAGAAATTAAATCTGGCAAAGTCTCTTCTTGATTTGATTCTTCTTAACAAGTGTTTTTCTTTTTATCTTTTAAAAATTCCAAGAGGATTAATTTTAAGAATTTATTTCTTACAACTGTAATAACTCAGCCTCTCCCTGACTGGTCTTTAGATGCAACTGCACCAACAGAGCATGTGTCTCTGTAGATGCAACTGCACCAACAGAGCATGTGTGATCCTGTGAGAAGTAAATAAAGATAACATTTACTTACCTCTCAGTAGACTGCTTGATTGCCAGAGGATTTCCTCAGACCCATACCAGGTATTTCGCTGCATAAATCTGAAGTAATGTGGCTGTTCCAGGGAAGAAAAGTGAAATAGTACACAGTTGACATGACTGTTGCTGAGATCTTTCCCCCCTTCTCATCCTGAACCTCATCCAAACCTCCTATGACCCACTCACTACCTTCTTCCCTGCTGAGGTGCAGACCAGATTCAGCACTGATGGGTATGTGGAGCTGTGAACCGTTTCTGTCAGCAGCTCCAGAGTTCAACAGTGATCACAGTAACCATACATCCTCTTTTTCCAGGAGGAAAAGTAATTGTTTAAAGTTAATAACCAGTCCTTTGTCCTCTTTTTAAGTCATGTGCCTGAAGTATAACTTTAAAGTCCTCTTTTCCTTGTGTGCCACCAGCGCATAGCCTTCTTGTAATTAATAAATTATATGTGATATAGTTTTCAATTTAATAAGAAGAAGCATTTTGTTTAACCACATGAAATCAATCTATAAATATGTGTAGCTTTTATCTTGTCATGTCCTACATTTTTCTTGGATGTCCTACATTTTGGAGTGCCTTGTCATATTTTCTGGTTATCACACCTGGTCACCCTACTAGTGGTACACCCTTTTATGGTCTCCCTGTGCCATGTACAAAAAAAGAATGCGAGTTCTGCCAGTTTAAGGATTCCATAGGAATGGGCTGCCAGGAGCCTAATCATGCTGTTTGTTATGTATGTAGTGCTAATAGTTTCCAATTTACCCTCTAGCTTCCCTAGTGTGTGCTGACAATAAGATACTAATGGTAAGCATAACTTAATGTCTGTATAAATTGTCTTCATTCATGGGAACACTCAACGTCTATTTTAAAGCTAAGAGTGAGCAACGTCATAGCTATTCATTGGAATTTATTTCTATGTGGAGTTTTAGGTGATAATCAGATAAATCTGAGCTATGGTTAGAGGTAGATTTGGTGCCAGTAGCATGAGTTATTTATCTCACCAAGGATGCAGTCCTAAGAAATTTAGGCCAGCCTAACTCTCCTGGCTTATCTTCCCTCTTGTGATGGTGTGGGGAAGTTGTCGGATGCCTGTGCATTGGCATAATCGCACCCCCGCCCCCCAAAGTGGAACAGAATTGCCTTATAACATTTTTTTGTGACAGCCCCAGGTTAGCACAGAACTTATGTGGGGCTAACTGAAAATTAGGACTCAGCCTCTCAGTCTTTCTATAAAGCTGTTAATATGAAGGGCCAAATGTTATCCATGGTTCTGTCAGTGGTTTAGGATAGCTCATACCAACTGCTTCCTATTGAGACAGGCAGGATAATCCAGAGCAACTAATCTGTCCATATAAGAGCCCTTAGGTTGCCCTATCTAACACTAGGTTGGAGCAACTGCAAGATGCTCCAGCCCAGTTACTCTGAAGGAGGCTTAGGGCAGAGCAAGGCAAGATAGGGTGCCCTAAGAGAGGTGGACCTGCTCTGCCCTAACTGGGGCAGCCTAAGCAGCTCAGGAGAGGCAAGTTGAGGGCGTGTTTAGCATTGCCTAGGGCAGAGCAGTTACTCTGTATCCAAAGCCTGTTTCCAAGGCAGAAATGCCCTCTTCCAGCCCTCAGAGTTATACCACCTCAGGAGCAGGTATAGTAATGAGTAGACCCATAGGGGTCCATGATAAGGCCCGAGTAAGAATGGCAGTGTTGACCAAAAATCTGAGTTCTTGGCCATCCTAGCTGCAATCCCTGCCTCTCAACCTCAGGATATGGAACAAACTACGGCTGCCCACAAACCTCAGGATACAGCAGGCCACTCCAAGAAGCCCCTTGTATTCACTGTAGACTGTGCTGGCATCTCATCAGGGACTCCTTATAAGGCAGGCACCCAGTGGCGTCACCAGACTGGTGCGGCTGGTGTGGGCTGCATTGGGTGATGCGCTCCGTATGGAGTGATGTGCCGGAGGAGTTTGACTGTCCTTTGGCAGGCCCCGGGCGTCAGCACCCCCATTAGGCCTGCTCCAAGGCGGAGCAGCAGCCAGAAGCTGCCACTTGTCTGAGGAACTGGCCTGAACTGAGGTGCACTGCGCAGAAACACACTGAGCATGCCGAACAGCTTCAGAGGAGACTTCCTTAGAGCAGAGAAAGTCCGCGCCTCTGCACAGCCATTTGGCCTCACTCAGGAGGCAGAGCGGCAGCCGAATGGCTTCAGAAAGAGTACTGCACAGGCACCAACTCTGATGCCTGCACAGTCTCCCCTGAAGCCAAAAGGCTTCAGAAAAGTACTGCACAGGTGTCAGAGATGGTGCCTGCGCAGTACTCTTTCTGAAGCCAGTTGGCTTCAGAAACAACTGCGCAGGTGCCAACTTTGGTGACTGCGCAGTCCAGGTGGGGGGGGGGGGGCGCATCCCAGGGATGACGCATCAGGTGATGTGCAGAGTCATGTCACCACTGTAGGCACCACAGCTGTTCCTTGTCCAGTGTGATCTGAGGGGTGTCTCCTCAGGAGCAAGTCTTCCCCTTGTGTCAATTACTTAGCATGCTCTGGAGCAGTTAGGGCAGCCCAGGCTTCCTGACTCTCTGGATTCAGCATAACTTTCTGCTCTGGATACAGAATAGTTAGGAGAGTGCAGTTAGGTCAGAGCAGGCTGAATTTGCTCTGGATTGTGTCCCAAGTTCTCTTCATTCTGTAAAATGGTTTCCTGGCCAGGTAGGAAATCACTGGCATCCTTCAGTCTCAAAAGACTATGGTATTGTGCTATGAGTGCTCTCCACTCAGAGAGCACTATTGTGCTCTCCAGAGTACGATCGCCTGCGTAGATTAATATGGAGGAGAGGCTGTTACCCAAGCAGCAAATCCCCCCTCCACATCACTGAAATAGTCCAAAGGAACGGCTGAGCCGATACAGGAAATAATGCCTCTTATTTCCAATTACTCACATTAGGCAGTCCAGAGAGATGAATTCGCATGCTGTGGTCACACATGCTGTTGAGGACCACAGGGTCACAGAAGTATCCAGAGGGACCACTCCAAGGACCAAACCCAGAAGGGCCACAGGGTCAAACTCCTCCACTTGGCCTCTTGAGCAGAAGGACCACAGGGTCACAGAAGGAACCAGAAGGACCACAGAAGGATCAAACCCAGACATAACACAGGGTCACACTCCTTCATTTGCAGGCTGATCAGATGACTGGAAATGCCCAAAGATCCCTGTAAAATGGGGGCAAACCCAAAAAGGGGAAAAACCAATCTCTGGAATTCCCAGGGCATTTCCTGGCCATCTTGCCCTTTGTTGCTGCGCGCGGCTCTGGCCCTAACAGATTGGGAAACCAAGAGGTGGGGACTAAGGAGGAGGTCCCTCCCACACCTCCTGGTTGGCCAGCAATGCCTAGGCCACCCTCTGAGGCTTCCCCTGCTGGTGTGTCTCCTGGTGTGGCTTCTCGGCCACTTCCCTGGATGGCATGGCTTCTCTGCTGGCCTCTCAGCCTTGTTAGCTGGGCCAGCAGTGGCCGCTGCACCCCTTCACCATGGCTGCTGTACCCCTTTTCCATCTGGCCCAGCACCTGCTAGCCACCCACCCACCCAGGTAAGTGCCCCCCACCCAGATTCCCCTTCCCTACTTACCTCTCCGACCCACCCCTCCCCATCCCTACTTACCTCTGCCACCCCATCTTCTTCCCTACTTACTTCTGCCACCTCATCCCCTTCCCTACTTACCTCTTCCATCCCATCCCCTTCCCTACTTATCTGCCACCGCATCCCCTTCCGTACTTACTTCTGCCACTCCATCCCCTTCCTTACTTACTTACCCTACTTACCCTACTTACCTAGCCCACCTCTCTTCTCCTTTCATGGGTTCTGTTTCTGCAAACTGCTTTGAGGGCATCTTACATGTCTGTGTCACAATCATGCATGTTAAAAGGTTTTCAATTTTAAAAAGTAAGTACAGGAAACCAATATTTAACATGTCCCACATTTTCCTACATTTATGGGAGTGTCTTACATTTTTTAAACTGGGTAGGAATTTTGGCTTTGGGGACAGGAATTTTGGGGAGCTTGGCAGGGAATTTTGGGTTTGGCATCTGGTCACCCTGTACATTTCACTTTTCCTCTTGACTCAGAATATCACCAAGCATAATTAAAGTGGTTTCTTTTTTTCAAGCTCTGATATCTGGAACATTATTAAAGTGTTATCTGTACAGTGCTGTAAACCACATCATTTGTTGCAGTTTTAACAGCCTCTGGAAAACCTCCATAATCTATTCTAGAACTGTTTCTTGCAAGATGAGATATTGAAAGGAATTCCTGATTTGTAAGGAATGCAACACTTAAGAACTTGAGTTGTGCAGGGATGTATGGTTTTGTGTTTTTTTAAATTTTATTTTTAAAAGAATGTTTTTTAAAGCATACCCCAAAAGCATAAGTATGGGTAAACTTGCAACTGTCTCCATGGGCCGCGTTATACACACTCACCAAAAGGAGCTCATTGTGTTTCCCAAAACATTCAGTACTTATTAATACTGCTAGTGGCAATAGCCTATTGCAGGGTGGATGTCCCAGTAACACTATTGCTCTACACCACAGATAGTTACCCTGCTGTAGAAATACTGAAGGAAGATCCCTAGATTTCCTGTGATAATTTTTACTAAAAACAATAGAAGCATAAGAATGGTGCCAGAACATGTTGACTGAATAGATTCAAGCAGATACTTGGAGTCAAGAAGTTTAAAAAAGGCAAGTATTTGGCTCCATCTAGTGTCTACACTAGAGTAGAATTTTGTGCAGTCTAATTTGAATATATAGCACTGTAGTTCCCAAGAGGTAGATCACATACAGCAACTCCTCCCCATATCTCTGAAATTCCCACATCAGTACCTGGAGCATTATCTGCTACTACCCTCCATACCTGAAACTGTGGATAATAGCAAACACTATACTTACCATTGTGCCACAAAGTGCTCTGGGATGCAGCCAGAAGCCACAAGGTATTCTGCAGCAATGATTGGCAATCAGAGGAAGTAGTTTAGAGGGCAAATACAACAGGTGTAAACAGGTAAGCTCTAACAGAAGTGGTTTGGAGGGCTGCTGATGCTGATGAAGCAGTGGAACTTTATTAGTCTATGGAATTCCTTGCCACAGGATATGGTGATGTCATCAAGACTCAGGAATTGGACAAATTTATAGAGTACAATCAACCATTGTTCCAGCTTTACAAATGTGACTGAAAGGCAGGAGGACAGGAAAAAAGCTTTATAATGTCATGCTTGGTGTGGAGAAAAGAAATAAAAGAATTTTCCTCCTTTGTAATACCTCTGATCAATAGATTTTGTCCAAACAAGACAAAGTACTTCACACAGCATGCAATTACATAATTTCTGGAATTTAGGTGTTGGCTTCAAACATGACTTTAAATGACTTTTGATACATTCTGGAAGAATAGTTCTATCAGTGGCTTTGACAGAGCAATGATGGCTATATGGAATCCCCATATTCAAAGACCATACAATATACCACTAAATGAGCTCTTGACAGAGATACTGTTGTCTTCATGCCTTGAATCTGAGTCTTCTGAAGACATCTGGTTTGCCATTGGGAAGTGGGATGCTGGGTTTGATGGTCTTGATCAAATCCAGCAGAACTCTTATGCTGCCAGGTGAAGGTTTAACTTCATTCTGGAAGCCATGGAACTCTGTTCCAGTGCATAGCTTTGTTTGTTGTACACCATGTAGTGTGAACTTGGCTTTGAACACAGAAACATTGCAGAAGGATAAGAATGCATGTCTTATTCTCATATGTTAAAATCTATATGTATTCCTGCCTGTCTTCAAAGATGAATCTGTATTTTCTGTTGCACAATTATGATGGGCTGAGCTGAAAATGGTGTTCCCTTGTTTTATGTTTTTTTTTCCTAAATTGACTCACCTTCATCCCAAAAGCTCTTGGTATCTTCAATTATTGGTTGTTTTAATTATTATTTTCTTATTGTTTCACTGTGAGCTACCTTTGGTCTTGCAGGACATCAGGCGCAATCCAGAGTAACTACGGGGAGTCCTTGCTCCGACGTAAGAACAATTTACTCTGGATTGCAATATGAATTTCCCATAGGTTTTCACTAGGTGGTGCAGTAACTATGGGTGCACATAATGTCTCTTACGTGCTCACGTAATTACCCTGGATTGTAGAGTATGTGTCATAATCAGCTCCTGTACGTAGACCTTCACAAGCGACTAATAGAATGAAGGAGAAGGAGGAGTGATTGGAATGGTGCAAAGCTGGAGTACATTCCCATGGCCTCAGTCCACATGGAACTGTGGCTTAACTAGACTCTGCGCAGCATTCAGTGTACATATACAAGAAAAAGAAGGGGACAGGAGCTTGGAAATATATTGGAAAGGGAGAAAGTTTGTTTTTTAGTTTCTTTGATTCTGATTTAAGTAAGCTTACAATGTGCAGGATCTGTAGATAAAAGCATATGCTACTTTTATGCTTTTGTCTTCAGAAACGTGTTTTGAAAATCCTTCCCTGATGTCTGGCTGTTCAATTGAATTCATCTTTTAACAGAAAAGACAGAAAAGAGCTCCTTTATAACATAAAGAAAGAAACCATGGGTATTCTACAAAACAGTATAATTCCTGTCTTTTGTCCAGCAAAGAACACTTATTTTTTCTGCAATTGAAATTCAGACACTTTTTACATCTTCAAGAGCCAGGTGTGCTGAAATACAGATCTTTATTTCACTTAAAAAAATATATCATCTACATTAGAAACAAGCTGTAATCATAAGTGATGACATTGCATAACCCAGTGGTATTCAGGCATTTGAGTCCAGGACCCCTTTTCAAACTTAAAAATCTGTCTGAGACCCCCTGTCAAACTTACCAGGTTGTGGCATCACTGTGATGCCAGAACTCCTCCAAGTCTCGGAAGTAGTTCCCACTGAGTTCATGGTGACTTACTCCTCAGAAAGCCCAGTGCCTTTCATAATCCCCCTGACCTGAATGCGCAACCCCCCAATGGGGTCCTAACTCCCACTTTAAATACCACTGACATAGGCTACAATCCTAAAGACACTTTCCTGGGAGTAAGACTCATTGAACACAATGGGGCTTATTTTTGAGTAGACATTGTTAGGACTGTGCTCATAACCTATTTGGAAACATGGTATTAATCCCTGCACTTAATTGAAAATAAGAGCACAATTCTAACCATGTCTACTCAGAAGTAACCCCATTGTGTTTAATGGGTCTTACTCCCAGGAACGTGTGTTTAGGATTGCAGCCCAATTCAAAATTAGAAGATAGTGACACTAAAAACAATCAGCATTTTATGCATTTTGGAATCTCTCCCATTTGCAAAAAAATTGAATACCTTATCTTTTTATTGCATTTGTCTGTGGGTGGCGCAAGTGGCTAAGACACTGTGCCTGTTAACCAGCAGGCCAGGGTTCGAGACCTGGGTTGGCCCCACAAGACAGGGTGAGCTCCTGTCCTTAGCCCAGTTCTGCGACGCCGGCTGGATCCAATCGTATTGGCTCTGCCTTTCCATTGGACTAATTCAGTGGCGTGGAGAGGGGGGATTTGCTGCTTGGGTAACAGCCTATCCTCCATAACAATCCAATCCAGGCTTTCGTGCTTCGCATGCAGCATATGCAGTGCTGAACACGAAACCATAGTTTTTCAAGACTGACGGAGGCCTGCTTTGTTGCTTGATCTACAATTATATGTAGGCTAGAACTTTTACATTGGTATTCTCATGCAATCCCATGACATATACAAGCAAATAAAACCAGAATTTGTTATGTATTTCTATTTTAAGAATAATATGGTGCTACCTCCCCTGCCCTATGTCAGGCTCCCAGAGGGAGTGCCTGGGTTGCCGGTCCTTAACTCTGGTTTTGTAGTAAGAAACTGATCAAAAACTCATAAGGAGAGTAGCAGGTTGCACACTTGATGTTGCACTTATGAGCCCATTCCCCTTCCTTATTCTGTACCTTCTGTGCAAGAGGGCTCCCTTGAGTGCATTCATTTTCATATGCCTCAGATTTAAAGCTTTTTAATAGAAAAAGCATAATCTGTAAAAATTAAGTTTAAAATATGGCCAACTACAAAATCCTATTCTATATCCCAGCCTAATATCTCTAGATTTATTGTAATAGTTGTACTGGCTGTTCCAGAATATCTAACTCTTTTGCTTTGTCAGGAGTTTGTAAATGACTTGAGATCCATTGTCCCAGGCAAACAGCTGCTTTTCTCTGGGATAATAATGCACCATGGAATGACTCGTCTGACGTTTGGGGAAATGAATCCCAGGGATCTCATAAGGACTGATGATATCTAACGTATCGTAAATGCATTCGATCCGCGAGGTGCCTCCACTCGGTGAGTTGTATACAACATACAGGGCCCCACACATCATGAATGCTCCTTCAGCGTTCTCACTTTTGCAGGATGTATCCCAAGTATACTCCACGGTCATAGTTTCATGGTTAATTTTAGAAAGCACCAAGTTTTTGCCAGGACCTGGCTCAACATGGATTGCCCATAATCCCAATTCATCCACAGCTAGGTCTATTTTAGTCAAAGGATTAAGTGAATAGAGGGGAGTCTCTCCTGCACCTGACAGCAATAGTCTGTTGGTTATGTTTCTTTTCTGAATATCAAACTTGATTATTTCATTTGAGGAGCCAGATTTGTGATAGAACAGAAATCCATGATAGATAGCATGGCCTGTACCTTGCCAGGGAAATGGTAAGTTAACTCTCCGAGCCAGTTGTTTTTCTCCACTTTCAGTAAACACCCGAATATTTGCAAACTCCATCACAGTCTTGTTCTTAGTCCCAGTTAAAAAATAGATCTTTGGGAAATTTTTGCCTGGGTCTTTGAGCCATGATCCTTGCGTATCTCCAGACTTCTTTACTATTTTCAGGGATTTGATGCCTGCAACCATGTCATTGCAACCTTCAAGAAAAAAACAACAAACAGGAAAAAGGTTAAATAAGTCATTGGCACTCATGCCACTTTTCCTGGAATATGTATAGCACATCCCGGAATACATCGCTTTAATATTTGAATATTTCCTCTCTGCAGCAATGGAAGAAACCATGAATTGTTCCCAAAGGTCACTGTGTAGTCACTGCTGCACCTTACATTGCTTCAAATTTTGTCAAAGAGAATAACAGCAGAATGGAACTGTGAGCAGCTTAATCCTTTTACTAAAATAGAACAAGCTGTAGATGAATTGGAATTATGGGCAATCCATGATGATCCAGGTCCTGGCAAAAATCTGGTGCTTACTAACCATACAATCCAGAGTAACTACAGGAGCACTTAAGAGATATTAAGTGCACCCATAGTTACTGCACCACCTAGTGAAAACCTATGGGAAATGCATATTGCAACCCAGAGCAAGTTGTTCTTACACTGGAGCAAGGACTCCCCGTAGTTACTCTGGATTGTTCCCTAAAATTAATTCAACTTTATCACATCAGATACCCCAACAAAAGAGATTATGGATGTGCAAATATTAATTATATGGTTTTGTTTTTTTCTCATGTACAGTGCAATCCTAAGCATGTCTACTCAGAAGGAAGCCCTGTTGTGTTCAATAGTATTTACTCCCAGGAAAATGTGGTTAGGATTGCAGCCAAAGTCATATATAACAGCAGGGACTAGCAACTAGAAGCTCTAGACTCTAGATCTGGACCTCTTGGGTACCATAATCTGGTTTTCAACTCAGTGCTTTGTGAGGAGAGAGAGAGAGAGAGAGAGAGAGAGAGAGAGAGAGAGAGAGAGAGAGAAAATGGTATTTTGGAGACAGGTCCGTCTGACTAATATTGCTTCTCAAAATGGTGCTCCTTTAAAACTAATTGCTGAGCAGATACAGATTCTTTATCTGCTACATTCGTGTAGCTACTGAAAATGCGGCATGGGGCCAAGAGGAAAATGATACCCTGGAAGTGATGTCACCTCCAGAAGTGAAAAAAATGGGGCAGTGATGTAGCTAAAGCATCTGCTATTCTGGGATCAAAGAAGATTTTGCAGCCCTCCCCACCTCAAAATGAAATTTAATTTATTTCTTCATTGGTTTTGTGATTAATGGGTCACAACTTTGATAAAATTTAGATATTCCAGTGCAGTGTGTTTCATTGCATTTGGCAGTAAATTACCTTTCCAACAATATATAATACAATGACATTATTGTACTGTAAATTTTGGCCACTAGTGACAAACTCAGCTTTTGTTGGAAGGTGAATCAACTCAGTAGAGTGATGACCACAAAGCATCCCCTTCTGTGGTTCAGAAGCCTTTTCCTCCACTCTGGCTGTTTGCATAGGTGCATGCAAAAAATCAAGACTGGTGCCAGAATCAAACTTTAGAACAGGTTTACTTACAGATCGTGAAGGGTCATATTTACAGCATCTGATTATCATCAGAGTTCCTAATACTTAATTGGACCAGACGCTCTAAAGCTGCCCTTGCTTGCATGTGAGTTTGGGGCCTGGTGGAGAGCCATTTGATCACATCTCGAGAGAGGAAGAGAGGGAGAGGAAAAGTGTCCAAGTCATACCTCTTGCAATGGACACCGAGAGGGGACAGGTAGAGAGGTCTGTCAGGGCCAGGGTGACCAGATACCTGAACCTAAAAAGGAGGACAAGTTCTTGGATCTAGGTGTTTATTATATATTATTGGCGTTGGATGGCAGTGAGTCCTTGCCAAAATTGAAAATGCCTCTTGCCAAAGATCCTGTAAACTTAGGCTCCAATCCTAGGCTACAGTTAGGCTGGCCTAAGCCCTGTCATAAGTCCTGTGCTGACCTAGGGGTGTCACAAAAGTGCCATAAGACTCCTTACGTCACCATGCTTCCCTACATCATCACGGGAACAGGAACACTGATGAGTTCTGCTGGCCTATGTTAGGACTGCACCCTTAGAGCACAATCCTAACCATGTCTACTCAAATGTAAGCCCCATTGTGTCCAATGTGTCTTACTCCCAGGAAAGTGTCTTTAGGATTGCAGCCAAAGTCTTGGTGCTCAGCTGATACTGAGGTACCATTGAAGAAGTTTCCTATGTCCCCAACACAAAGATGAGAATTGTTGTGTTTTTCTTCTGCTTCAACTATTCAGCATGTCCTGAAACTAAAGCACAGGGGAGACGACTGCACAGCTCTTCCTAGAATCCAGGACAGAAGTACGTATTTTTGTCAAAGAGCCATGTTTTCAGGCAAACACTTTATTATGGTTTGTGCAAGTAAATAACTGGCTTGCCAAAGGCAATGCTGATGGAGGAGAGATTATTTGAAGTATAAAGAATGTCTTTTAATAAGGTGCAGTATTTTCAGCCAAACGGAGTAAACAAGTCCTGAGGGCAAAAAATATTATAGAATAGGCTGCAGCAACCTCAGTACTACCATCACTGCTATCCTCTTCTGGGACATACTCCAAATTAACAGAACAGAAAAAAAGATTTTTTCTTATTTTGCGTTTAAGGGCTTGGCTGTCAGAGGTTCACACTTGGACTTGTACCTCTGGAGATAAATAATGGCCTTTTAGGATTCTACTGAAGTGAGGTTCCCGATGGAACACTGTGGATGAAAAATACTCTCACTCCATACCACACAGATTTTGAGGAACATCTGAAGAGCTTAGGACTTTCTCCAGGGGAAGGAGACGAAAGTTCCCTTCCCTGAGGAGACCTCTGGCTGCTTCCTCATGCCCACTGGATATAGCAGTATCCATTTTGGCGCTGCTATTCTAGAGGGCATCAGAAGCTCAGGACTGAACTATGAGTCACAACATGAGAACTGACATGCAGCACTTATGTGTTCATTAGAACGAAGAACACTTTTCATGTTTTATAAATAAACTGATCTTACTTGCATTAAGCATGAGCTTGACTTTCTGTTTGGATTCCTCTTGTTCAATTAGCTCCTGTTCCACAAGGTCTTCACCTATGTCCAAGCATGGGGTAGGAGATTCTTTTACAGACTCAAAATAGTCAATGTCCCTTTGAGCTCTTTCCACTCTTGTTAGTAAATGTTCCACATCATTCTTCAGCTCTGTCTTTAAGACACCAAGTCCTTCCAGGCGTGACATCATCTTCTTGGAAAACTCCCGGAACTCTTCCACATAATCCATGATATCTTGATTGCATTTCACCAGCCTGTTCTTTAACCAAAACACAGAGAAATAATGCTGAAGAAATGGCTTAAAAGAGGCAATCTACAAATATAATTTTGGGTAATCAAAGAGAACATTTTAAATTCATCTGTTGCATCACAGTTGTGTCTTCTGTTGACTGTCTCTGACTGTGCCTGATGTCCAAGTCAGTATAAAAGCAACTTGGTGATCCCAAGTGTATTGCTTTCAGATTGCTTCACAACAATTATTTACGAGCAAGCGTAGCAGAGAATTTATCTCAAGGAGAGAATTTTGTAGGCTTGATTTTTGAGCTTATGCATTGAATAAGTATACATATTCACTGAACAACAAACAAAAATCTTTGAGGAGGCAATCCCAATGCACCCTTGGGCTAGCACAAGTCCCTGGCACCAGCCTAGGGATGTTGCAAATGTCCTGTAAGGCACATTTGCACAACCCAAAGAGGTGGGAAAGCTGGTGTAAGGAATTGTGCCAGCCTCTCTGGGCTGCCATTGGCACTGGAATGGGGTGCATTGCACTGGCCAAGCTTGGCCTGTGTAAGGTTCTGGGGAGCCAAAGGATAGGGAGGAGCATTTCAGAATGAGGGGGAGGGTAGGTGACAGGCAGAATTGTGGGAAGCTGGGCCAGGACCTGAACTTGTGCAGATCGTAGCACTGTTCCTGGGCAGCCTGCAGCATTCCTGTTCAGATCTGTGCCACACCACTGTTTGAGGTGGTGCAGATCCTGGTAGACCCACTGAGGCTATTGTTGTGTTATCTGGGGTAAGGGGAAAAGTTTTCCTTTGCCCCAGGCTGGTGTAGTAGGAGCCCCAAACTTGCACTGGATATAGTGCAGGCAAGACTGCTCACCTGTTCCAGCCCAAGATTGGATTGTGCTGTGAAAGTCATGCTCAGTGCAGCATTCTGCTTAATAGCGATTCATAGGAATTCATTCATATTCCTCCTCCTATGGAATAGGAGCAAATAGGATGCATGTCTTTTGAATATGCATCTGTATCTGGGGTGCCTATACAGGTTCACCTGCTTAGGCAAGAAATTTCTGTAGTGGAGGTGTGGCCACATCAATCCTCTTCCCATGCCTATAATGCAACATATAATCTATATGTATGTATATCTTCAACCTCCTGGAGCTGCAAGAGTGAGCATGTTCATTCTGTGATTTCAGGTCACACTAAGAACCAATTTGGTGCTTGGTGGTGCCTGTTGCCCAGTGTTGCCCACTGGTGCCCAGTTCTCAGTGGTGTCTGGTGTCCAACAGGGATGCCCAGTGCTTGATGCAAATACCTGCTGCCTGGTGTGGCTGCTGCTTACTGATGCCTTGTGATACCCCCTGCCCATTGGTGCCCTGTGCCAAGTAGGGATGCATAGTGCCTGGAGGTGCCAGTCTGGCACCTAGCAGGGATACTCGGTGTATAGTGCTGACCAGTGGTGTCTGGTGTGCACTAACCAGTGCTGTCCAGGGGTGTCTGGTGTGCACTACCCGATGCTGTCCAGTGGTCTTTGGTTCCTGGTGGTGCCTGCTTCCCTGCTGCCTGTTGGGGCACAGTGCCTAGTAGTGCCTGGTGCTGCCCACTGGTCCTCAGTATGGACGACAGTGCCTGATAGTGCTTGCTGCCCACTGTGTGGTGGCCATTGCCCAATAGTGCCTAGTATGGATGCCTGGTGCTTGGTAGGAATGCACTGGAAACCACATGGCCACAGGCAAACCCGGGCACCAGTGGGCAGAGGGCACAGTAGTTTTGCCCATGGCCATGTGGTTCCTGGTGGTGCCCATTAGTGCCTGCTGCCCATTGCATGATGGTGCCCACTGCCCAGTGGTGCCTGGTGTTTGGTAGGAGTGCCTGGTGCCCACTTGTGCCCACTGCCTGGTAGTGCTCACTGCCTGGTGGTTCCCACTACCCACTGCACAGTAGTGCCTTGTGGTGTCCGCTGTCTGATGGTGTCCAGTTCCTGGCAGGGGTGCCTACTGAGGATGCCTGCTGCTGCCCACCACAGTCTCCTGGTACCTTCTGGTGTCAGTACCTGCTAGTGCCTGATGCCCAGTGCCCAATGCATGCAGCTGTGCCTAGGGCCCACAAATATTCTTGAAATTTTACGCCTGTAACAACGGGTTAATTCCACTAGTGTAACATATAAAAGGGGCACTTGAAGCAAAGATACAGAGAAAGAAAGAGCCATATTGAGCCTCAAGCAACAGCTGGGTTTTGTTGATGTGCTACTGCTACACTATGATGGCCAATTGCCACTTGCCACTTGTAGCAGTAGTTCGGCTGCGTGAAAATGTGAACACAATCCTAATCAATTTTTTCAGAGGCAACATAAGGGCAAATACAACTCTGACGTAAGGAAACAAACATTCCTTTACCTTGATCAACTTCTGCCAATTCAGGGCCATTTCACTCATTACTCAGGGCAAACCCAGGAGAATCACTAACCTTTTATCCTATGCTAAATTCTACCCCATCCAACATCTATAATGAATATCCTGCATGATATTGAACATGAATTTTATTATATTATGCTTTTAGGAGTGCTCTTGAAATGAAAAGAGCGGGGACAGAAACTCCTAAGTTTCCATGTTTTCCAGCAAACGTGCATTTACTCTGTTGTGGCCTTTGAGAAAATTGGACAACAGCTGACAGCAGAATCTCACCACATCTTAAACATTTTTCTCCAGGATGTAGCAAAAATAGTAGTTGTGCTGGCAAGAGTCAGCAGTGAGGCCCCGCTGATCCAGATGTTGCACATCTGGAAGGGCTGAAGCCAAAGAAAAGAGTCTGTTGGATACTGTTACAGAGCTGCAGTTTTACAATTAATCTGTGGATATCTTGTGCTAGCTGGGTGAGAGAAGAAAAGAAGACAATTTTATATCCTATCTTGAAAACAGAAGATTACAAACATTTGAGTTTGTATATTTGAATCAAAATGGATCAGATCACATTTGATAGAGGTGGCTCAAAATTCATGGAAAAACAAAAGGGTGCTAGCAATGCTAGCGGGTTCACCAGGATGCACATCTCTCACTGTCTTGTGTGCTCCTGAAGGGCCGTTGTGAGATACAGGAAGATGGAAGAGTCCTGTGGCCTGATCCATCAGGGCTCAACTATGTTCTTATCAAACCTCCATCTCACTGCTCTGAATGTGTCTGCAGGGGAGAGGGAGAGACCACTTTACACTGATGTTCAGGAAGCTGAAAAAACTTAGCATTTTGCTCCCATTCCAGGAATGCCAATGGTGTACATAAGGGAGGAAGGTACTTGGAGGATTATCCCTACAATCCAGAATAACTACGTGAGCATGTAAGAGACATTATGTGCACCCATAGTTATTGCACCACCTAGTGAAGACCTATGGGAAATTCATATTGCAATCCAGAGTAAATTGTTCTTAAACCGGAGCAAGGTCTCCCTGTAGTTATTTCTGGATTTCGCCATATGGGTAGGTAGGACGGTTGGCCCTGGAGGCTGGCTGATATGAGGAAAAAATTGAATTCTGCTGCCCCTTGGGTTAAATGATCTTGAAAAAAAGTTCAAAAGTTATAACGTTCACCCTATGTTTATAATTTTGTAAATTCAAATGGTAGAAAAATGAGTCTCTGTAACATCTCTATAGGTATTACCTCCCAGAGTACTAGTTCCTATTTTGTGTAGTCACTCAGCATGATAACAGACAATGAGTTATGAGGATTGATCGCACAATTACAGCAGTTTTCTATATAGAAGTTTCATGCTTACATAAGCCTCTATTTATGTAATTTTTTAAATTATCCATAGCCATAACAGTGACACATGGTTGCTGCCTTCTATTTGCACAGTTCTTTCCCCAGTTGTCCCAATCCTTCTATGGAGCTGCACATGCGCAGAAAGAGATCCAAATTAAGTAAAAAGGGCCCAATCCTCTCTGAATTCCCAGCACTGATGTAGCTATGCCAATACAGTGTGCACTGCATCCTGCGGCAGGGAAGCAGACATGGGGGGGCTCCCATCTGTAAGGGAACAGATGTTGCACTGCTACTGGGAAGCTGGATAGAATTCAACCCCTAAATAAAGGTGGCTGGAAAGGAACACTTGCCTAAGTTCTAGCACAATCCTATGTCCATTACCCTGAGAGAGGAAGGGTGCAATCCAGAGTAACTATGGGGAATCCTTGCTCCAGTGTAAGAACAATTTGCTCTGGATTGCAATATGTATTTCCCATAGGTTTTCACTAGGTGGTGCAGTAACTATGGGCGCACGTAATGTCTCTTATGTAGTTGTGTAGTTACTCTGAAACCCCATTGAATTTAACTGAGATGATTTCTAAGTAGACACAAATAGGAGAGTATTGGAAATAGAGTCAAAGGGAAAGATATAAGAAAAGAAGCTGCAGGAGTACTTATGAATTCATGAATATTTTCACACAAATGCACTCCTATAGCCTAAAAAATACCCCCCACATCACTTTCTTGTTTGAGTTCATCTTTGGTTCAAAATGTTGGACACAATCAAATTAACATGCACAAATTCAGCATGTGTTCTCTTTCCATCAAAAGTAATGGAACCTAAAATGGCTAATTTGGGAAAGATTGTAGTAGCCTCCCCATGTTTTCTTGCTAATAAAATGAATAAGTGCTACAGCTGGGGGCTAATCACCTTATGAGTCATAGGCATTGCAGAGCAGCAGTTTGGCTGGTCTGCTATACATTTAATCATTGTGCATTTGAGTTATACAATCGAAGTTATAAAAAGTTAGGCTGCAATTCTGTACACATTTACCTGGGTGCTCTCTATATATGGAGCAGTCATGGGTAGATGTGCACTGCAAGAACTTGACTCCAACTCCTATGCACACAAGCTTTTCAGATTAGTTTATTTTATAGGAAAAGCATTTTATTTTCTTGATCTTGATGCATAACACACACATTCTTCACAAAGAAAATCAAATCAGTTTTCTGCTATATCCAGAAGAGCAGCGCTAATTAGCACGTACCTCAACTGAGAAAATTCGGCGGTCGATGTAGTGCATCAATGCGGCGTCTTGTGCCTCTCCCACGATACTCGTAAAGAATGGAACTAATAAGAATCTGAGTTGCACGACTGCCATACTTTCATTAAATCTTCTGCAATAATTGGAAAGGAAAAAAGTTCCCAAACTGGCACACAAGACTTAAATGCAATGTTTGCCTGATGCGTGTAAAAAATACCCTTTCCAAACAAGTCAGACGGTGGATGATTTAAAATGGCTGTTTAGTCTTCTGTGGTCTCTCATTAACACAGTCAAGTTGTGCAAAGTTCTCGGCTAGATTAATTCATTTCTGGGAGCCAACTGAATGCTTTCCAGCCTGCAGTCTTTTTATTGGGTCCAGATGTTCATAACTCAGCTGCAGAGAGCATGCAGACTAGCAGTTTTAAGCAAAAATAGTCTCTCTCTCTCCCCCCGCCCCGTCCCCAGATCTTCCAACAGCAGTTCAGATCTTAGAGTGCTTTCCACGTGGCACAAGTAGTAATCGACCCGCATGGCCTGTCTTATCATGACATGTTTTCTAAAACAGTTGCTAAGCCATCTTCCTGGGGATTGCGTCATACATGACCTTCCAGGGTGACCATACGGAATGGAGGACAGTGTGCCTGTACCATTAACCATTAAATAGAAGAGGAAACTGAGGCAGGTTTAGCTCAACATAGAACGGTTTAAAAAGCAGCACCTGCCTCAAGTCCCTCTTCTATGCAATGGTTAAAGGTACAGGCACTGTGTCCTCCATTCTGTATAGTCATCCTGCCTTCTTCCAACAAAAGCCAGAAACTCATGTACACTATGACGTGAAGACTATAGTTTTTGCTGTTGTGCACGTGGGACATGCAACCATCACACCATCCAACATTGATATTTTCAGCAGAACAGCATATATGAAAGAGGAAGACATGATGATGCTGCAACAAAGAGCTTTGATTAGGAGTGGAACAAAATGGTGGCTGGCAAAGTCCCAAAGAGTGGCAGTTGAATACTGTCGTTGGCTTTCTGTATTTATATGGGAAGAGATCAGTGATGGGATTCAAAGAAGTTAACAACCGGTTCTATACCCATCTGGCAGCCACTTTTAAATGGCTATTTTTAAAGTTTATATGTCCTATCTCTCGTTAACAACCGGTTCTATCAAGTAGGTGTGAACCTGCTGGAACTCACCACTGGAAGAGATACTTAAAAGGTCATAAGGGGACTAGTCAGTAATAATTTCAGATTGATTAATATAATGTCTGAAGATATTATCTGATGTAATTGGTTAAAAATTAATAGCCAGTAGACTTTCTGAGTGGTAGTAAGAGTGATTGGATCAAGAGATTTAAGCTTAATAACAAAGTTAAGCCCAGCCTGTTTTTTTTTTTTTTTTTGGGGGGGGGGGGGGAGCTCTTACTGTACGTCACACTGCCATATGGAGATTGTATGGGGGCGTATACGCTCTCCAGTAAACATGCTGGTTTTATTTTTCTCATAGTCAGACAGAGGATGAAGGGGCACAACATGAGAAAAATAATACACTAGTAAGGAAAAGTAATCAAAATCAAAATCAATGCAATATTTTCATTAGTCATTCACAAGACTAAGGGCTAAAAGTAAGCAGTTTCATGATCCCAGATGCCTGGAAGTGGGGTTTGGATTTGACATAAGTGTTGGATCCTCTTCCTGCCTCCTGTTCCCCTTCCTCCCACCCCAATCCTGCCCTCCACCTGCCCACCCTTGCCCCAAAATTCTCTCTCCAACCTCTATGAGTTGACCTAACTGTCCCTAGACTGGTGCAGGAGATTTACACTGGCCCAACAAGTGATGAGAATTGCACTCTGAGTTATTATTATGACCAGGATATTTATTGTATTACACTACATTGGCAACAAAGCATCTTTTACATTTAGAAATTTCTAATTATGGCTACAATCCTAGGTGCACTTTCCTGGGAATAAGTCCCATTGAATTCAATATAACTTACTTCTGAGTAGACACGAATATGATTGCACTGTACATCTTTTAGTTTATAATTAAAATGACAGATAGATGACAGAACATTGTTTTGGCACCAGGTCATTTAACTGAACTGTAAAATGTACATTGAATTGTACATTTCCCCCCTTGTTTCATCATAAACATTATGGGCACAATCCAAAGCAAGTTCAGCGTGCTCTGCCCTAACTGCTCTCTCCTAACTATTCTGTATCCAGAGCAGAAAGTTATGCTGCATCCAGAGAGTCAGGAAGCCTGGGCTGCCCTAACTGCTCCAGAGCATGCTAAGTAATTGACACATGGGGAGGACTTGCTCCTGAGGAGACACTCCTCAGATCACACTGAACAAGGAACAGCTGTGGTGCCAACAGTGGTGACACGACTCTGCGCAACACCCGGTGCGGAAGTCTATGTGTCACTCCTGGGATGCGCACACCCCCCACCTGGACTGCGCAGTTGCCAAAGTTGGCGCCTGCGCAGTACTCTTTCTGTACTCTTTCTGTACAACTGGCTTCAGAAAGAGTACTGCGCAGGTACTGACACCTGTGCAGTACTTTTCTGAAGTCTTTTGGCATCAGAGGAGATTGCAGGTGTCAGAGTTGGTGCCTGCGCAGTACTCTTTCTGAAACCATTCGGCTGCCGCTCCGCCTCCTAAGTGAGGCCAAATGGCCAAGAAGAGGCGCAGACTTCCTCCGCTCTAAGGAAGTCTCCTCTGAAGCTGTTTGGCATGCTCAGTGTGTTTTTGTGCAGTGCACCTCTGCTGGCCGTTTGGGCCAGCTCCGCGGACAAGTGGCACCTTCTGGCTGCTGCTCCGCCTTGTGCGTGCTGACGCCCGGGGCCTGCCAAAGGACAGTCAAACTCCTCCGGCACATCACCCCATACGGAGCACATCACCCAATGCGGCCCACACCAGTCGCACCAGTCTGGTGACGCCACTGGGTGCCTGCCTTATAAGGAATCCCTGATGAGATGCCAGTACATTCTACAGTGAATACAAGGGGCTTCTTGGAGTGGCCTGCTGTATCCTGAGGTTTGTGGGCAGCCATAGTTTGTTCCATATCCTGAGGTTGAGAGGCAGGGGTTGCAGCTAGGCTGGCCTAGAACTCAGATTTTTGGTCAACACTTCCATTCTTACACGGGCCTTATCATGGACCCCTATGGGTCTACTCATTACTGTACCTGCTCCTGAGGTGGTATATCTCTGAGGAACAGGAAGAGGGCATTTCTGCCTTGGAAACAGGCTCTGGATACAGAGTAACTGCTCTGCCGTAGGCAATGCTCAACATGCCCTCAACTTGCCTCTCCTGAGCTGCTTAGGCTGCCCCAGTTAGGGCAGAGCAGGTCCACCTCTCTTAGGGCACCCTATCTTGCCTTGCTCTGCCCTAAGCCTCTTCCAGAGTAACTGGGGTGGAGCATCTTGCAGTTGCTCCACCCTAGTGATAGATAGTGCAACCCAAGGGCTCTTATGTGGACAGATTAGTTGCTCTGGATTGTGCTGTATGTCTATATTATTGCTTTATAGAATCCTGTGCATTTCAAAGCCTTTTTGCTGGCCTTCTTCCAAAATGTTTACGTTTACTACCCATATGAGTGTTCCCTTTCAGGAAAGCTATTAATCTGTGATATTGATTTAAGGCATGGAAGTATATTTTAGCACCTGGAATTTAGCCGCTGGCCCCATGTGCTGATGGCAGAAACTATTAAATTTAGTGTGATTTATTGGCTGAGCATATTTGCATAAGGACACAAACATCCCTTTCTCTGAGTTTTAAAATTTTTTAACAAAACAAAACAAAACCCTACTACATTCATTCATAACTAATGCCAACTGAAATAGGATCTCAGAGAGCACAGAAGGTGTTGGCAACTCACATTATCACTCTTCGTATGTCTATGCAAAAATAATGGAAGATTTCCTGGGAGCAAGTAGTACCATAGCAAAATTTACTAGACATGCATAAACTTGTATTCTAAGGGCAAAATCCAGAGTAACTACAGGGAGTCCTTGCTCTGGTGTAAGAAGAACTTACTGTGAATTCCAATGTGAATTTCCCATAGGTTTCACTAGGTTGTGCAGTAAGTATGGGTGCACATAAAGTCTCTTACGTGCTCCGGTAGTTACTCTGGATTTGGGGGTAAGACTGCAATCCTAAACACATACCTACCCTACAATCCAGAGTAACTATGGGAGCATATAAGAGATATTATGTGTACCCGTAGTTATTGTACCACTTAGGCCACAATCCAGAGTAACTATGGGAGCACGTAAGAGACATTACGGGCACCCGTAGTTACTGCACCACCTAGTGAAAACCTATGGGAAATTCATATTGCAATCCAGAGTAACTTGCTCTTACTCCAGAGCAAGGACTCCCCGTAGTTACTCTGGATTTCACCCCTAGTGAAAACCTATGTGAAATTCATATTGCAATCCAGAGCAAATTGTTCTTACACTGGAGCAAGGACTCCCCATTGTTACTCTGGATTGTGCCCTAAGGCAACAGCCCATTTATGACAGTGAGAGAAAATATGTTCTCTTAAGGTTCATTCTCACAGTAACTTCCATTCAGGGAATCTGGGTAACTAAGGACAGCATGTTATATACCAGAGCATATATATACCAGAGCATTTTACTTAGGTTCACTCTTACCATTCAATTCAGGTGTAATCCATGTATAATGTCAACAGTGTGACATGTTCAGAATGAACCCAGGTTCAGTCATTCACACCGAAATGTGTATTTTGGTACAAATATTCTCTACCTGGTTACAACATAGGCACAGTTGTTTAATCTGGTTTCTTATCTTTCCAAACATTTTTTTGTAAACTTGCAAATACTAAAAACATGCCAATTAATATTTCTTTTGATGTCGTTCATATTATAATGAGCCATAAATCATGGCATATTTACCTATTGCCGTTCAATCTTTCCCCACAAATATAGTATTTTTGTTATATTGAGAAATATTGTTGCACTCTGCATTTAATTTTACAGTTTGTCATGGCAAACAGAGTCGTCTGCATATATATTCTCAGTGCTATGTTCAAAATCACAATTGCAAGTATTGAAACCACAATCAAAATCCTGGCAGAAGGATTTTCTAATCTAACGTTCTTGAGAAATCTCTCCTAGGACAATAAGTAACAAGAGACTACTGGCATAGGCATACCTTTCTGTCTGTTGTCAAGCCAATTGGAGGTTCATGGACAGCACTGTGAAGGCAACAAATTTTAACTGGGATTATAAATGCGTATAAGAAATCCTGAAAGAGCTTTCGAACCAGCAGGATCTTAATGGAAAAAAAGTTGTTCCTGTTAACCAGCAGGCCAGGGTTTGAGACCTGGGTCCCCACATGACGAGGATCTCCTGCTACAGGCAGGGGATTGGACTAGATGATCCACTGGGTCCCTTCCAACCCTATGATATTATGCTTCTATGAATATGAGCTATGGCAAGAGCAATTCAAAGTGGAAGAAAGAACATGTAATTGGAACAGTGAGGTGCAAACCTACTCTGCTTTCTATCAATCACACATGATCTTTTACATCTTAATTGGAAGTTGTTTGAGGAGCCAGGGTTGTCTTGGATGAAAAGTGATGAATTAGTGAGGATGGACGAGAAAATCAGATCTACCTTCTGATCTTGGTTTCTTCTACTGCGCATCCACATCCCTTTTATTGGTTTTCTCACTCTATTTGTATGACAGGGTGTATTGTTTTACTCGCTCCATTTCTATTAACCTGGGGGTTACCTACTTTGTTTTGTAACACATATCACCACCAGGGTCCAATAGACCCTGTACTGTAGCTTGGTTCATATAATGAATTAATGTTGCATCAAGTTTTAGTATAGGACCCTGTAGGAAGTTCATGTTGTGTTTCTTTAATGGAATTTATTATTATTTGATAAGAACTTATGACTTTTTTTACTGCTAATTAGACAGTTATAAATCCAAATGCATGAATTTTGTATCACCAATTACTTACAGGGTGCAATGAACCTTGTATTATAGTTTGGTACATATGATGAATTAATGTTGCATCAAGCTGTAGGGCGCAATCCTGAGTAACTATGGGGAGTCCTTGCTCCAGTGTAAGAACAATTTACTCTGGATTGCAATATGAATTTCCCATAGGTTTTCACTAGGTGGTGCAGTAACTATGGGTGCACATAATGTCTCTTACATGCTCCCATAGTTACTCTGGATTGTAGGGAGAGTACAATTATTTTATTTTATTTTATTTTATTTTAATTGTGAAATATTGTGAAATTATGAATTTTGATTATAATTTTAGCTTGGCAAAATATTGAATAACCAGAGAAGAGCAACATGGGTCCAATGGACCCTGGAAGTAATCGATGCAATGACCCTGTACTATAGTTTGGCACATATAATAAATAAATGTTGCATCAAGTTTTAGTATAATTATTTTATATTAATTTTAATTGTGAAATATTGTGAAATTATGAATTTTGATTATAATTTTAGCTAGCAAAATATTGAATAACCAATGAAGAGCAACATGGGTCCGATGGACTCCGCCAGTATTCGATGCTATAATTTGAATTTACAGAAAAATGTCATGCAGTATTCAGAATACAGAATTTAAATACAGAATTTACAGAAAAAAATACAGTATTTGAATTTACAGAAAAAATGTAAATTCAAAAAATTCATGCTTTTGGATTTATAACTGTCTAATTAGCAGTAAAAAAGTCACAAGTTCTTATCAAATAATAATAATTTCCATTAAAAAAAACAAAACTAACTTCTGACATGGTCACAGTGACCCAGTTGGTAGCCAGCAGGATAAGCAGGGCTAGCCTACCAATGACGTGATTTATTTGAAGCATGTCATTTTAGAAAGAAGATGTCGGGATTGTGGCATTAAATATTGTGTTTGGGATGGATAGAGTGGATAGAATGAAGCAATTTTAAGACACCAGAAACAAAGGACATCAACTAAAACTGACTGGCAGGAACAAACAGACAAAAAAGTTATTTCATGACTCAGCATGTGGAACTCATTGGCACAGGATGTTGTGATAGTACCTGGCCTAACTGCCTTGAAAAACAGATTGGGCAGTTGAAAACTCCATTATATGTTACAAACCATGATGAGTAAAATGCAGCAATTCTGGAACTGAAGTTGAAGTAAACTACAGTGGTACCTTGCTTAATAAGCGCCTCGCTTAACAAGTGTTTCACATAACAAGCAAAAATTTCCAAGAGATCTTGCTTCACACAACAAGTTCCACTTCACGTAACAAGCAAGCACACTATGGGCACGCGGGCTATGCAGCCCTGATGCTCCGCATGGGCACTCTTTAAAAGGGCTGCCAGCCAGCGCTGCTGCCTCTAACCTGGAGGTGCCAGAGGTAGCTGCCCCTTATTGCCCCCAAGTTCCCCCACCAACCACCTTGAACCTCCAGCAGCAGCCGAGGTAAGCCTCCCAGGAAAGTGTCTTTGATGGCAGCCTCCTAACTACTGTGGTACCTTGCTTAAAGAGCACCTTGCATAGAGAGTGTTCCACTTAAAGAGCAAAAATTTCCATGTGGTTTTGCTTTGCTTAAAGAGCATTTTTTGCATAAAGAGCAAAACTTTCTGTGTGGTTTCGCTTTGCTTAAAGAGCATATTTTCGCATAATTGGCTGGGCTCCCTGTCCTTCTCCCTGTCTCTCCCCAGCATTGGCTGGGCTGAGGGACTGAGGAGGGACTTTCCCCCCCTGCAGTACATGGAAGAGATCAGCAGGGAGAGAACTTGGTCAGCCCAGCCTATGCAGCCTCCATATGGTAGGAGGGAATACTCTCCTGCAGCCCCCTCAAACAGACCCCTTTCCCCCTTGGACCCCATTACAACCCACCCCCTCTGCCCCCCACTACCTTCCCTGCCTGCACTTTTCCTTTCCTGTGAGTAAACAGCATAGAATCTTGCCCTTCTGATGTTGCTGTGCATGCAAAATGCAGCCTACACACTTTCCTGTGAGTAAGCCCCAGTGGATTTAATGGGGCTTGATTCTGAGTAAACAGCATAGGATCTGGCCCCTTTGCTGTTGCAGACTGCCTGTCTAGTTTGCATAGATAATCTCACACACAGAGAGAGGTTCCTTGTGAAAGTTGTTCAGAAAGACACCAGTGACTCTTAGTGAAAATCAGTCATCCTTGCCCATAAAGGTTTTTCTTTTCTTTTTTACTGTACAGAATATCACAGTGTTTTATTACAGTAATTGTGGTCTGTATTATAATATAGTGTTTTGAATTCAATTCCATTTTTTCAATTTTTACATCCAGTTAATATTTTTATATGAATATTTTGGGGGTTGTGGAACCAATCATCTGAGTTTCCATTGTTTCCTATGGGGAAATTTGCTTCACTTAAAGAGTGCTTTGCTTAAAGAGCATGCCTCTGGAACGAATTAAGCTCATTGAGGTACCACTGTAGTTTTCTTCCCTGCCAGTTTGCTTCTTTGTGTACCTTTCTTCTTGGATTTTCATAAATCTAATGCATGCAAATTTGTAATTTTTTTAAATCTGAAGATTCATGATTAAAAACTCCAGATAACACAATTAGCTGTTTTTTATATTCATTTCCTGTGTTTTTAAGCACTAAGTGTATATCTAGTCCACTGGTACTCATGCCAATTACCTTCCAAGTGTACCACTGTGCTGACATCTGTTCTTTTGAGACTAACATAATTTTGTGTGTCTCTTCTCTCCTGATAACTTTTTGATGCAGATGCCATGGACCAGATCAGCAGCAAAGTACTACATGTAAATAGAATCACATTTGCTACAGCCAAAGCAGTGTTTCCTTTTATAATTGCCATTTAGATGGCTCCTAAGAGAGCAGACTTTATGTGCTCAGAGTAATCTAATACAGTAATACAACCATCAGCTTTGATGGGCCATAATGGGATTCTTTATCAATAATGTATACAGCAGTCACTCTTTCCCCATCCATTTGCTCACATTGCTCTTACACTTGATTGGAGTCCATCTGCAAGAGAGGAGATTCCGGCTGGAAATCCGGAAAAAATTCCTGACTGTGAGGGCGGTTCGGCAGTGGAACAGATTGCCAAGGGAGGTGGTGGACTCTCCCTCACTGGGGATCTTCAAGCAGAGGCTCGATGAGCACCTGTTGGAGATGCTCTAGGGGGAATTCCTGCTGCAGGCAGGGGGTTGGACTAGATGACCTACTAGGTCCCTTCCAACTCTATGATTCTATGATTCTATGATTCTATGATCTGTTTACTCATACTGCTAAGAAACAGTAAGAAGCTATGTAAAGTACAACTACATGAAAGACAATGCTCTCCAGTGAGGATGGTCACCGAGTTTGGATACTTGACACCTAATGGTGCTGTTGCTTTCATACTGCATGTGAAATGATTGTTATATTGTTATCAGTGTTATATTACTGGAATGAATGTCCTGCTATAACTACTGTTATATTATTGGAATGAATGTCCTTAGGGGTTTTTTTTGGCCTATTTTGTATTTATAGAAGCCTTATGTTTTTTGATAGTAGTAAATGGAAGTTAGAATGTATCCATGTGATTCACAATCAACATTTACACTAGCCTTTATGTCCTGTCCACATGAAATGCTATGCATCACTCGATGCATTCCAAATTCTAGTAATATCCCTATGTTCCCTGGAGCCATTCTCAGACTGGTGTAACAGCAATTTATTGTATGCAGCCTTGTTATTTTTTGGTTCTTGTCTCCAGAAGACCATTCAGAAAGTTAGAACATTGACAGTCCCAGTCCCAGTGGACAGGCTGAATACAGGCATTTTCACTATTGTATTAGTATGAAAACAACAAGAAAATTTGTCTTCCATTTCTGCACTTGGACTGTTCGTTACTCAGGAATGATGTCTCAAGGGACATCATATGTGTGGCACTAAAGTAAAACAGTGTCAAACAGTCAGATTTCTAAAGAATTAGAAACCACCACTGGGAGGCTCTCGTGGCTCTCTTCTTTTTGTTTACTGTGAAGCTGAACGCAGCAACAGATGACATTTTAAACCTCCTAAGCGTTGCTGTGCCTCAAGCCAAACAGTGAGTTTTTAAAGACGGAAAAGGAAATGTTATTTCTATTGGTGTATAAAACAGCAGACTTCTGTGAAGGTGAACTACAGTACCTGACTTCCCAAAAATTTACAAAAAAAGGTTAATCTTACAGAAAATATATTAAGATTAAGATCCTGAATCTGGCTTACAACTGGCATGCTTTGTTGAGAATGTGCCATAAGGCATGCTTGCAAGCATTACGGCAGACCCAATGCTGGAGCTAAATGGGTACGGCACTTTTTAAATTGGGTCTGTCTCTATATAGCAGGGAGAGAGCAATTGTCCACCTTCATTCCAGCATATCTTCTTTTCAGCAGTTGTTGCTGCTGTTTCTTTCACAACTTTTTCTGATCGTGTGTGCTTTGAGGGCAGACAGTGAACCATTTATTTATTTAGTTTTGTAAACCACTTTGTGAACTACTTTGTGTTGACAAATGATATACAAGTATTACTAACAGTAACAATGTAGACCAAGCCGGGGTGCCAAACTCATTTCATAGAGAGGGCTGAAGTTAGCATTAATAGTGTCTCCCCAGGGCTGGAATCCAATCTTATGCATGTCTACTCTGAAGTAAAAAACTTGGCATCCATCAGTCTTGAAATACTATGGTATCGTGCTCGACGCTGCATGAGAAGCACAAAGACCTGGGTAGATTGATATGGAGGATAGGCTGTTACCCAAGCAGCAAGTCCCCCCTCTCCATGCCACTGAAATAGTCCAATGGAACGGCAAAGCTGATACACTTGGTTCCAGCTGCGTCGCAGAGCTGGGCTAAGGACAAGAGCTCACCCTGTCTTGTGAGGACCTGGGTCTCAAACCCTGGGCTACTGGTTAACAGGCACAGTGTCTTAACCACTTGCACCACCCACAGCCACTACTCTGAAGTAAGTCCCATTGGGGCTCACTCCAGGGAATTGGGAGTCAATGGGGCTCACTCCCAGGACAATGTAGCCTGAGCTCTTGCAGGCAGGATAAAATGGCAAGGTGGCCTTGTGTTTGACACCTGCTGCTCCTAGGATCAGGTGACTGTGTATTAGCACCATTGCAAAGGGCAACTTGCTCCTCTGCACCAGTATTGGAACTCATAAGATAATCTGTATACCACCATGGCTTAAGGCAAGCTTTAGATACTGGAAAATGTAAGAAGGACCTAGCAAGATAGCTGTGAGTTATCTGCATTGGCCAAAAAGATGACCCATGCCTAGAGGGACACCTGCTTGGGGTGACAACTGACACTCACAGAAGTCATTGTGTTGCCAAAAGTGTGATATTAAGAAGACTTCTCTAGCAGAAAGGAGTAAAAATGAAGAAAGCAATCTTTGCTGAATCCTGGGTTGTCATGTATTGAAGTAAAAGAGTTGTTACTGCCCAAGGGAAGAGGCGGCAACTGCAGAAGCATAATCAGAGCTATTCTTGCTGGCATAACCTGTGCTATGGATTTTACAAGTCAGGTGTCAGGACTTGTCATCTGGTAAGTGGTTCTGGTTTTATTTCCCTTTTGCTGTTACATTGCCAGATCTCGTTTCTACTACTATAGCTAATGCATTGATAAGATATAGGTAGTAATACTGCTACTGACTTTTGAAAGAGATGAACTACTTGTCCACGCCTATGTATTTGGGAAACTTTTTCACCTTCTTGAATTTCATGCTATTTCCACGTGGCACCTTGTATTATACAACTCACTCTCAAAAAGGCAATTACATGGGGAAAATAAAGAAGAGAGTGCTTGATACTTTCCCAACTACCTGTTGCCTCTCCTCAGCCTGATCGTTGGGAATTGGCAGATAAACAAGGCAGAGTCTGCTTGACCCTTGATGCCAGAGGTGCTGAAACACACACACACGCACACACACACACACACAGGTTTAAGGTCATTGTCCACACTTCTTTGGCAACTATTATTATTCATTTCATGCCTTGACTATTATTGAAAAAAGTTTATTGTAGGTGAGTACCAAAAAATTATGAGCCCCACATGCCAGTTGATCCTGATACGCCACTAGATAGAGCTCTCATCTGTTCAAGGTCATCCCTCTGTGATTTGCTGGACACTCGTACATTATTGTCAGGATGAAGCATAGACAGATGAGCAGGACAAATAAAACCATACTTTCACATGGTTCCATATTTCACAAATAAAATTGAATGCAAAATGAAAGCTTTAACACTATTGCAAATATCTGCCCAGATGATCGAGCCCCACATATTGTCTGACTGGGCAGTGGAATAAAAAATGTTTTGACATCAAAAACAAAACAAAAAGCCAGTCAACAATTTTAATAGGCCTGTCTGGTAAATGTGACCAAAGAGATACTCGTACTGGCTCCCAATTTATTTTCAACTAGCAAAAAGTGTACCCGCATTGCGGGAGTAACATCCCCCCCGGCGCATCAACAACCCATGCGCAACCTACCCCCATGTACAACATTCCCCTGTGCGCAACTTCCCCCATGCGCATCATCCCCCATGCGCAACTTTCCCCATGCTTATCATCCCCCATGTGCAACTTCTCCCCACGTGCAACTTTCCCCCGTGCACAACTTCCCTCCATGTGCAACTTTCCTACATGTGCACCATCCCCATGCGCAACTTCCCCCCATGTGCAACTTTCCCCCATGCGCATCATCCCCCATGCGCAACTTCTCCCCATGCGCAACTTCCCCCCATGCGCAACTTCCCTCCATGCGCAACTTTCCTACATGCGCACCATCACCCACGCGCAACTTCCCCCCATGTGCAACTTCCCCCCATGTGCAACTTCCCCCCATGCGCATCATCCCCCATGCGCATCATCTCCCATGAGCAACTTCCCCCCATGCGCAACTTTCCTACATGCACAACTTCCCCCATGCGCAACTTCCCCCATACGCAACTTTCCTACATGCGCATCATCCCCCCATGCACATCATCCCCCCATGCGCAACTTCCCCCATGTGCAACTTCCCCCATGCACAACTTCCCTCCATGCACAACTTCCCCCATGCGCAGCATCCTCTCCAGTGCAACCTCTTCCTCCAAACAACATCCCCCAGTTCACCAGGCACTGAGCACCAAACTGGCTGGATGTTATTCAGTCTCCCATGTTAAGTATAGGACAGAAACACGTTGCCCCCTTTTCAGCCCCTGAAGGGTTAAATGTCTCCAGATGGTTCTTGGTGGGAGTTCAGGTGACAGAAGGAACTCCCAGAATTCCATGCTTCAGGCCCAGCAGTTGGGGAGGAATGTTGATGAGTCAGCAATTCTCAATGCAAAGTATAGGGAGGAAAACGCGTTGCGCCCCTTTTCACCCCCTTCTGGTCAGAATTTCCGAAAACCGGTTCTTAGTGCACCCCTCCGCTACGGAAGGAACACCCACCCCAATTTTCATGCTTCTACGCCCAGTGGTTTTGGCAGGGTGGTGATGAGTCAGTCAGTCAGTGAGTCAGTCAGTCAGTGAGTCAATGAATCAGTCAGTGAGTCAGTCAGTGTGTGACTTTTCTTTTTTATATATATAGATGACTGAGAGAGGAAGGGGGCAAGTCAACAGGAGGCAGATCCAGAACCCCTGAATTCTAATTACAGGAGCTCAGATGTTCCTCCTATGTAACATGGCTCTTTCCAGATTGTACCCATTGTGGTACACCCCATTCCCTCTAGCCTGTCCTGACCCTCTCTCAGTGACAAGGCTTCTATTAGGGAAGGAGATCTCAGTGTCTTCATCATCATCTATCAAAGACACTCTAAGGATTCCAAGGAGGAGACGCACACAGGTGGGTAAAGAACAGAAGCTGGCTTTACTTCAGGATGAGGCACATAAGCATAATGGTTTTGTCAAGGCTCTTCTTTGTTACAGGAACAAGGCAACACAACAGAAGCACGCAGGCTTCCAAACAGCGATGTCAACAGTAAACCATCCAAGTCTACAATCCTCACAAAGAGGGGGGGGGGGGGGGAGAACAGGTCTCTAACACTCTTCTTCTTTCTTCCCAGGAGCCTCTGAAGCCAGTTCCAGCTCCTCCAGCCTCAGGATCACAGGTGGTCAGATGCCAGTTTGGGCCTATTCGCCTGAACCGGATCTTTCCCCGTGGCGGACGCTGGCGAACTGGTCAGAGCCATGGCTGGCAAGAACCTCAGGGACCAGTTCGCCAGCGGCCGCCACGCATCTCCTGAAGCTTGGCCCCAGGAGATGCAGTGCGCTAGCGTCCAGCAGGATGCACGCGCGCTGAGTCTCCTGGGGCTGAGCTCCAGGAGACTTAGCGTGCGTGCGTCCAGCTGGACGCATGCGCGCTGAGTCTCCTGGGGCCAACTTCCCTGGACCGAGCTCAACTTGCCTGGGCCGAGCTCCAGGAGACTTAGTGCGCATGCGTCCAGTTGGACGCATGCGCGCTGAGTCTCCTGAAGCTGAGCTCGGCTTCAGGAGATTCAGCGCACAAGCGCCAAGCCTGGTGCATGCGCAATGTGGCGGGGTTGGGGCCTGTTCCTTGCCCCATCCCGCCTCGTCCCCTGACCCCATCCCCACCCCTGACCCTGGCCGCCCCCCAACTTCTGGCGAACCGGATCTTGGGGCTGGCCCACCCCTGCTCAGAATCCCCTCCTCCTCTGCTGCCTTGCTTGCTGCCTCCTCTCTCTTCCATGGCAACACCTCCAACTGCCCTTCCCGCGCCTCCTTGTCGCTCAAATTTCCCGCTTCATCAGCCCTCCCCCAATAACCTTCTGCTGTGTGTGGGAAAATCTTTCCCCTTCTCTTCGCATACCAGCAAGGGGAAGGACCCACAGTGGTCCCCCTCCTTTGCCTGAAGTTCCCCCGTCCTCTGTTGTGCAGCTCCACAAAGTCTTTCATGGACACCTCCACAGAGTCCGGGAAGAGGTCCAAGTCCAAGGGGGGCATCTGGGGCGACGACCCACAAAAAGGCTCTCTCCCATATAGACACCCATCGGCTCCATAATGTACTGCCCATAGTCCTCCCAGGCAATCTCACCACACCCATGAAACCATATCTGTCTGGTGGCTTGTCTAAAGTTATTTTTTGCTCTAAGCAAGTACACACTAGGCTGCATGTGACTACCTGAGATTTCCAACCAAACCAGCTTGCTGCTGCTATGGTGATTTTTCAGAGTTACTACAAAGAAGCTCAACTGCAGAGCAACCAGCAGAGGCCATCAAAGCCTAAAAGGAGCACTGACTCCGAGGGAATAAGGACAGGGAGGGGCTGTGATGGAAAAGCAATGGGCCAGGAGATCATTGCTGAAGTGGAAGAAGATGCTGGGCTTAACAACCATCTCTTCTGTGCTCTATATCTTTATTCATACATGAACAAATTAAAAGTGTGTGAAAAGCTATCTGGTTGTCTCAATTATTCAATGCCTTCCCTTGTGCAGCTCTCAGAGAAGGATATTCCAGGTCCCCATTTTTTATGTTTCAGAGCTCATTACTATTTCAGAGGATAAGACTGCACAGGTGAGAGATAGGAATCTTAAGCATAAAATTATACAACCTTTCCTCAAATGCATCCTTGGTTTTTGGGCTTCCAAAGTGAATAAGGTGTTCTTTAATAATAAGGTGTTCTCTGCTTGTTTTTTTTCTTCTTGATCTTGGTCCTGTAAATTTGAATTAAGCCAAATCCTTTTTTTCAACCTGCATTATTTATGAAAGTAAACAGAAAAATAACCTCATGCATAAATAAGGGGGAACATGTTGCAAATAGAAAAACCACAGAATGACAAGATTTGGAAGGCATTAATATCTTTTTTCCCGAGTCACCATCTGAGGAAATAAGATATTGTTGACGTCACAAAGCAATTGGCATTCTATGATTCAAGGAATCAGGTTGTAGACTGGTTCATATCATGGTGTCAGGTGCTACATTTTTCAGGTGAAAAACTCCTTTGGTATTTTCATGGGCTCCAAAACAGAAGCCAAGTGTCATAAATAAGAACAAATGGTTTATGTGCCATATATTCTCATTTGGTATCCTCATTTGTTATCATTTGGTATGTTCAGAATGGGTTTCTTAGTCTGTTTCTATTTAAACTCTTTAAAAGGAGGAACATAGAAGATTTTTGGCAGCTTCTATATTCCTGCCAACTTATCCCCTAGAAATTGTGTATCGGTCCAAGGCTTTGTCAGGGAAAAATCATGGCAGCCATTAAAACAAGCTCCTCCACACCTTTACAACCTAGATGAAGAAAGTTAGAAAAAACATTCATCACTTATGCTGCAATCCTATCCTCCACTTAGGCCAGCCTAAACCTCAGCATAAGTCCTGTATTGACCTGGGGGTGTCACAAAGGTGCAGTAAGAACTTCTACCCCTCTCCTGAGAAGGGGGGGGGGGTTAGGCCAATGCACAGGCATACACTGACCTACCCACACCATCATGGAAAAATAGGTCATGTGAGTTAGGCTGGCCTAAATTTCTTAGGATAGCATCCTGAAAACATCCTCCATCCTGAAAATAGAGGTAACATAAGGAAAGTAACATTTCCCACCTTCAACCCTTCCTCTTGGACAAATACTCCTGTTTATGTGGCTTTCCATCTTCATCCCCCCCAAGGAGTCGGCTCCACAAAGCACAATTCCTGAGGACTGCCCACCTGCATGAATTTTCCTTTCTTCTTCCCTGCTCAGCCAAGTTCTCAGCCAGCACCAATGCTCCCTACTCACTGGGTGCTTTAAATGTGCTATGCAGCACGTTTATTGCACCCAGCAACACTGCTAAGGCTCATTATCGGCACTGGCTCAGTTTAGGATTGGGCCCTAATTCATATTGAATTCAGTTAATCAATTAACATAACATTGCACTGAAAATGAATTTTAGGCTGAAGCCCTGGGTGACTTTTCATATGTCTTTATTTTTACAAAAGCTCACCTGAAAACAAAATCTTGACATGACATGAAGAACAAATTAATGTTTCCCTGTCCAGTGAGTCTTTGGGGAACTGAGCTGTAACTCTATCAGTTTTGTTTAGAGCTATTTTTTGCCTTTCTCTTAATGTCCTTTGTTATATGTATTTAAATTTCTCTCTCTCTCTGTGTGTGTGTGTGTGTGTGTGTGTGTGTGTGTGTGTGTGTTCATATTCTTAAAATGGTGAATGTGTCCCCTGCAGGTTGCCCTGCTAGTCATAAGGACAGGGCTAAGGACAGGTACTTACTCCATCTTGCAGTCCTTTTGACTTGCCAATTTTCTGATACGCAGGCACAGCACCTTTAACCACCACACAAAATCCTACCCCCCATTCAAATGCTTAGCTAAGCTCTATAGCACTACCTGACTGCATACCACAATCTGCTTTCAGAAGCAGCTATGAACAAATGAGCCCCTTCCTCCCTATGACAGCCCTTCAGGTATCTGAAGAGGGCAATCATGTCTCCTCTCAGGCTCCTCTTCTCCAGGCTGAACATCCCACGTTCCCCCAACCTTTCCTCGTAGGGATTCCCTTCCATCCCACTGATCATTCTTGTTGCTCTCTTCTGGACTTAAATTATTGGATTTAAATTATTGTAAGCCATCTTGGGTTCCCTTTTAGGGAAGAAAGGTGGGGTATAAATTCAATAAATCAATCATATCAATACAGTGAAATCAACAGATCATGTTCAGAAAACTGAGTGCATGCTTCCAGATCCATGATGCAGCTAGTGCAGGGTGACCATATGACCAGAAAAACCCCGATTTGTCTGGATTTTTAGCCTCTTGTCTGGGTGTCCTACATTTTGGCTTCATTGTTCTACATTTTGGCTTCATTTTGAAACTTCGCAATAGTGCACAGTACCCCATCATGCCATATGTCGTTGGATTCGTATTGAAGAGCAGAATCCAATGCAATAATCACTTTGGAGATATTTCCTTCCTATCAAAAGTTATGGTCAAAAAACCAAAAAAACCAAAACAAAAAAATACACTTTTTGGCAATTTTTTTCAGCAGGTAGGAATTTTGGCCTGGGATTAGGAATTTTGGCCCTGGGGTTCAGGAATAATCTGGTCACCCTGAGCCAGTGGGGTAGCTAGAATAGATGCACGGCTCTAAGGCTGCAGTCCCAACCACACTTTCCTGGGAGTAAGCCCCATTGAGCACATGGTTAAGATTGCAGCCTAAGGCACTAAGCAAATTCCTTCATTTTGCTCCCTTTGCAGGGAATGTCTCTGAAGGGTAGGAGTTTCTTGCATGTGGTGGTGAGGCTCCCTGTAATACTTAGTGATTGCAGCCCCTCTAGCTGCTTCACTAAATGCAGTCCCTCTTAGAAATGGGAAACACAAACTACATCTCTCCATCCTGGTCCCTTTTGTCAAAGGAAAATAATGTTATGAAAGGAAAACATCACTAATGCTAATGAAATTTATCCAGGGTGACCAGATGCCCAAACCTCAAAAGGAGGACAAGGTCTTGGATTCCTCTCAGCATGGCCTTTCTGGCAGACAATGGCATGTTTGCCTACTCACGAGAAAAGCCGCAATATTGGGCACTTTCACTTTCCCATAAAGCTCAGTGCATATTTTTTTATTTTTAGTTTTTTGGCCATAACTTTTGATAGGAGATATTTCAAAATTGATTTTTACATTGGCTTCTGCTCTTCAATATGAATCCAAAACCATATGATATGATGGGGTACTGCACACCATTGCAAAGCTACAAAATGAAGCCAAAATGGAGGACAGTGAAGCCCTTTTGGAGGATACCCGGCCAGGAGGACAAATCTGGAAATTTCCGGTCATATGAACACCCTAAGTTTATCATATTATTTTATTACTAGAAACACATCTATCCCACCTTTCTAGTTTAGCACAAAAGTCCAAGACTGCTTACTGCAAGAATAAAATCAATACTGAGAAAATGACATAAAATATAACAAGGTATACAATATTGTATACAAGTAATTCTATTTACAAGTAATATGGTAACACTTGATCTTTGGTTCAAGGAGTAGCAAATTACACATCTCAGAAGCCAAGATCTAGCTGGAGCAAAATGGTCCTCACAGAATAACAGAATGTCATTGGAGAGGCAGTCAGATGAATACGGAACATAGCGTTCCATACCAAGGCATAGCCATAAAAAACAAACCTTCAGCCATGTCTTTCCAGTCCAACCACACCTTAAAAGGGTGGTGGACAGTGATGGGCTTCAAAGAAATTAAGAACCGGTTCTCTGCCCATCTGGCAGCCACTTTTAAATGGCTATTTTTTAACTTTATATGTCCTGTCTCTCATTAACAACTGGTTCTGTAGAGTAGGTGCGAACCTGCTGGAGCCCACCACTGGTGGTGGAGCATATAAGAGTATCCTAAATGGGGCAGGGCGGCTTATGTAAGTTAAAGGTTAACTAGTAACATACACAGGACCACCATAAATAACATTATCCATCTTGCTGATTGTTGCAGTAGGTCTCTCCAACAGGATCCCAATACCAAACAGAATTTTTTCTCAATTCTGGTTCGTGGGATGTAGGAAATTAATAACTGGTAATGAGTCACTGTTGAGGAAAATAGGATGGCAGACGGGATGATGATAATTAAGGGGAGCAGTAAAAGGAAGGTTACTTGTAGATGGTTCCTTATGCAGTGGTATCAGTTGAAATAATAAAGGACAAACTATTTGAAACAGATTCATTTGATTGCTTGGTAAGATATGCATGTTACAGTTATGATTTTGAGGTACCTGTAAAATGTCAAGTACCTGTAAAATGGCAAAAAATGTCAAGGCTTTCTTAACAGAACAAAAAGAAACACCAAATACAACGTATTTTGGAAGCTTCTTTTCAGAAACCAAACAGACCTCACGGATCAAATCTCATCAAAGAGCAGTCACAAACAGATACAATAAAAGAGAAACAGACCCAAAAACAATTTTGGCTGTAGGAAACATTGTATGGAAAACAAAGGTGATCATGAACTTCATAGACTTGAGAGGAGTCTTGCCCTACAATCCAGAGTAACTACGGGAGCACGTAAGAGACATTACGTGCACCTGTAGTTACTGCACCACCTAGTGAAAACCTATGGGAAATTCGTATTGCAATCCAGAGTAAATTGTACTTACACCAGAGCAAGGACTCCCCGTAGTTACTCTGGATTGTGCCCTTGGAAAAATTAAAAAGTGTTGTAATTAATTTACTTATCTGATTCAGTTACAGTTATTATCTTCTTCTGACTCTAGAGAACCCACAATCTTCAGTAGCTTCCTTAAAAGCACATTCTTTTTCTTGGACATTCTTGATGAGAAAGTAGGTGCTACTGGGTAGGAGTTTTCAAACAGTGGACATTGTACAGCCAAATCTTATGGGCAAGTGTTCTGGCAATGCAGCCTGACTTTTACTTATTGCATAGTGCATTACACTACAGTAGGGATCTCCAAACCCTTGTCTGGGGTCCAGATGTGGCCCTCAGCAAACCTCACTGTGGCCCCCGGCAAGACCCCTCTGTCCTGGGCAGGCCTTGTAATCCACTCCAATATATTCTCACATGTAAATTTATGTAAATGTATTCAAATTTGAAATATAAATTAGTTTTCCAGCCCTTGACACAGTGTCAGAGAGATGATGTGACCATCCTACCTAAAAATTTGGAGGCCCCTGCACTACAGCATGCTGCTGGAAATAGTAAAGAACGCCAAATGTAAAGAGCATAACTATTTTTTTTGCAGATAGGTGAATGCTGCAAAACATGAAGGGGCCACTTGGTTGACAAGCTTTCACATGGCTTCATGTATTTTGGAGACATTTCGGCAGGTACCTTTCACCAAAGATCATTTTTCATAGCAGTTAATTAAGTAGTCTCAGTGTTGTCATTCCACAGTTGAAACACAGCCATATGTTTTCTGTGTTTTTCAGTAGCACTGTCACAATATTTTACTATAGCTGTCAATAACAGCTGGCCATCTCTTTACCTGTAGTGCTTTGGTGGACTGCCTCAGTCACATTGCTTGCTTGCGGCTGTACAAATAAAACTGGGAAGGGCTCTGGTAGCCTTACCTATGTTTTAAGCAGGGATGGGAGACTCAGATTCAAGTTGGAGTTGTGACACATCTCTTTTGAAATTGGAAATTACTTGGGACTCAGATTTGGGTGTTTTTCTTGGGAACAAGTAGTTGCTGGCAGTAACTGGTTCGGTCCGGACCGCCTGATCCGGATGTAACTTCAGCCCCCCAGCTAGCGATCCACTAGCTACAGGGGGGCCGGACAACCAGGCGTACCGGTTCGGCAGCCCGGGGACTGCGCATGCGCCAACAGACGCATGCACAGTGCCTGTCCTGAAGCTGTCCTGAAGCAACGTCCTATGCTTAACATTGAAGGCTGATGGTTCAACATCCAGCCAATTTGGTGCCCAGTACCTGATGCAAGCGTTCGCATGGGGGGACGTTGCGCATAGGGGGACATTACGCATGGGGGAACATTATGCATAGGTTTGATGCACATGGGGGGACATTGCACATGGAGTTTGATGCAGATGGGTTTGATGCACATGGGGATTTTTTGCACATGGGGGTTGATGTGCATGGTGGGTTGATGCGCATGGGGGTTGAAGCACATGGGGAGTTGGTGCACATGGGGATGTTGTGCATGGGGAGTTGATGTGCATGGGGGTTGATGTGCATGGGGGGTTGAGGCACAAGGGATATTGATGTGCATAGAGGATTGATGCACATGGGGGATGTTGCACATGGGATGTTCACGCGCATAGGATATTGATGCACATGGAAGAAGTTGCGCATGGGGGGATGTTGCACATGGGAGGTTGATGCACATGGGGAATGTTTCACTTCAATGGGGGGTTGATGCCCATGGGAGGTTGATGCACATGGGGATGTTGCTCAAGGGGGATATTGCGCATGGGGAGATGTTACAAATTCAGAATTGATGCACCTGGGGGGGGGGTGATGGGCATGTAATTAGCAATTTATTCATGTATATAGTTTTTAAACTGATTTGTATTAGCTTCAAACATCATGAAATAAAAGGGATCCAAATGGCAATCACATTGTGACAAGCCATGCCCACTAAAACCAACTTTGTCAGCACCAGTTTGTTTGATTACTGATTCTCCAGTGTGGTTCTTTTGTATTCCTTGCTGATCTGAAATTTCTTTAATCCCTGACTAAAAACCTAGCATTAAAATTAGCATTTAAATGCTTAAATATATTGACTCACAATGAACATTAAACTTATGTTTTAATCCTGTGGACTCTCTGCAACTGATTATAAAGTATGTACATTTTTATTGACTTTTTATATTAATTGTGATGCAAAGAGAAGCTCAGCCAATGCATCTCTCTGAGCTGCATGATTTATGCCAGAGACATGACTCCTGAGCTGGGGTTCCCACCTATTAGGTCCTATCAAAAATTGTGGAAGCACATATCTTTGCTACATATTTCCTGTTTCAGTTGGACTGGTAGATAGTGGAGTCATAATTATGCATTCTCAGCTGTATAACAGTGTTCATCAAACATGTTAATAATATCCATGGGTAATAGTGGTTCAAGTGGAAATCCCTCCCATTAATGCAACCAAGCCAAGAGATGGATGCTGTATTGGAGGAGGGTTGATTGGGAGACTTCAGAGGTAAAAGGGGATGTAAAGGCCACTGACCTGCAGTGGGTCTCCTCAGCCCTGTGGTAGTGATTTTTTTTCTAGGTCAAGTCCAAGGAGAAAAAAGGTGTGAGTAGCCTGCAGAAAAGATAGGATCCAGTATACATCATTGTTGCCAGATCCATCCCTTCCTGAAGACTTCTTGGTCACATACAAGGCAATCCTGACTTTCGTCTGGAAAAATGGCCCAGATATACTGGCCTAAGTAGGCCAGTATATATATATATATCCTGAGCTGAGAAGTTAGGCCAAATCCATAGGGCAGAAGGCCTCTGGCTGGCCCAACTGCTGCTGAAGAGGCAGCAGCACAAGGGCAGCCTGCTCACTGGGCAGGTGTAGTTGTGCCATATCCTGAGGTGGGCTGTTGTAGTTGTGTTGTATCCTGAGGCTGAGAGGAAGGGGTTGGCCTAGGATTCAGAATTTTTTTGCCATCACTTCCAAATTTACTCTGGCTTATCATGGACCCCTTTGGGTCTATTCAGATGTATTCCTGCTTTTGACGTGGTATAACTTTGAGGTGCTGGAAGAGTGCATTTCTGCCCTGGAAACAAGCACTGGATACTGCCTAACTGCACTGTTCTAGGCCATGCTGAACATACCCTCAAAGAAATGCCTGGGCAGGTACTGAACATACCCTCCTGAAGGGTAGATGCCTGGGCAGGTACTGAACATACCTCTAGGGTATGCTGAACATACCCTCCTGAAATGCCTGGGCAGATACAGCTAGGCTGGCCCAAGTCCATTTGTCTTGGGCCAGCCTATGTGGACTATGTTGGCCCAAGCCTTTCTAGTGCAAATAGGCTGGCACATCTTGGAACTGGGATTTGGATAGGCTAGCTCACTTCTGTACTCAGTTTCACCTTTCTCATGTCCTCCTATCGCTCCCGCTGATACATGTGCTCTGGTGGACATCAGAATAGCGGGTGATGAGGGTGCCAGCTTTCCCACTGATGTTCTTGCAGTATTCTATTGAGAAATAGAAATCCAGAAATCACTTTATGATGCTTTTTTGACAGCTGTTGCTGGTGGAACATATGTTCTGCCATACTCCCCACCCATAGGCTGTCAAGGATGCTTACAAAATTGTGACATTACTGGGTATCAGTAAACAAAATCACATCCCGTCAAATTGGGTTGTGTGATGGTGTCACTGAGTGCTACTCAGTAATGGCGAGTGGTGGCATTAAATTAATAAACAAACATTTCCTTAGGAACGACTGCCAAATAACTGGAATTTATTGTTCAGCTCTATTGAAAATGTTCTTTTAAAAACTTGTCGGTATATTTGGCTCAGTCCTATTTAAAATGTATTTTGTTAACTGATTCATGAAAAGACTTTGAAATAAAAGACCCAGAGGGTCAAGCTGCGTGATGCATACAATTAATGTTTATTTTATTAGTCCATTCATGCAGTTTTGATGTTGGCCTTTTGTATGCAAAATTGTTTGATGCAATTTGTATAATCACCAAACTTCAAAAGCCTTCTTTTTAGAGATGCTCTTTTCCAAAGATGGTATCTGTTTTCAAAAGCTTTCAGATAATTAACTAATAGAATATCTAATTATACCAAAATTATTTATTTGTTCCATACATAATAAATGACTGAAATAATTATAGCTCAGCAATCTGTAAACATAATCAGAAGAATCTTAGCTTTTAAAAAAGAATAATTTACTAAGCTTTTCAGTGATGTGGTGGAGGCTATGTTATGTGATGATGTTTTGACATTCAAAATTACAGGCCCTGAATTCAGAAAGGATTGAATCACTCTATTAACTGTTATGTATAATTTACTTTTTTATTCCTAGCATTAATTATTATAAGGTAGAAAACAACAGGGATAAAAACTCCTAGGAGTACTGTTGTGATTGTAATAGTTTATTTTTTCTAGTTATTAATATTATACTTTTCTGAGCAAAGTATCTATCTATCTATCTATCTATCTATCTATCTATCTATCTATCTATCTATCTATCTATCTATCTATCTATCTATCTATCTAAAAAGTTCACATAACGGTTTAATATACATTTAAATATCATAAATAGATTATGTACTTATTTTACCATTTAGGTTTTTCCCATTTTAAGACTATCTTTCTTCCAAGGAGCTTAAGGTGGTGAGCATAGTTCCTTCCCTCTTTTGGTTTTCACAGCAACCCTGTGAAGTAGGTTAGGCTGGAAAATTGTGATTGGCCAAAGGTCACCCAAGAATTTTCATGGCTGAGCATGGATATGAACCTGCATCTTGGATCTTAGTCCAGCACCAGAAAAGCCTTCCTTAAAGTGAATGCCTCTTTCTGTTCTGTTGGGGGGGGGGGGGTGCTACTGTTTGTGAAGCTGATCTCCCCAAAACAGCACCTCGTCTTGCTGTGTCTGCTAGGAAATCCAGGTGCAATGGCTGATGGGGTAACAGAAACTGGGAATTGTTCTCTGGAATGTGGTTGGAGAAGATCAGTGCTGCAAACAAGAGGCTTCACCAGAACAGTAAGAGCCATTCATATGGGGGAGGGATTAGGCAGGGACCAAATCCAGAAGTCTGGAGAGCCTAGTCAAACTCCAAAATAATATCCTTGTTATGATACAATGTGAAGGGTTATCGTATTGCCTGTTTTCTTTGTTGATAATTTTACAGTTAATTCATGTTCTGCAAACATATTCTGGCTTAGGAAATCCTAGATGACTGAATTACTGATGAGTATGTTGGAGCAATGCATCCGTTAGGTGCTTTTTTACTGGAGCGAGAACTGCCTGTTTTGACCTACATACTTTTTGACTTCTGGTCATACCTCTGGAATGGATCCAGGATATATTTAAGGAATGTACAAGCCCAATCCTATGCAATTCCCACTTCACCTATACAGCTGTTCCACTGTGACATGCTCTGTATCCTACAGCAGTGTGTCATGCATGGATAAATGGATGGCAAGGATTCCAGAACTATTTTACTGCTTATTTTATTTCTGGGTGTTATCAGTGCTTTACCAATTTTGGCCGTGACTTCTGTATTTTCTCTTTCCTCCGTGTGATTCTTTCTGTGCTGGGAATTGTGAGAAAATAATGTTGCAAAATGGTTCTGTGATAAGCAGCATTTCTTTAACAGATGCTGCTTCCCCCAAGGGGCCTGCAATTACATTCAGTTAGACCAAAAGCCCTGGGAAAGTAGGGCATGTAATCTGCTTCAGCAAGAAATGCCTGATTCTAAACACATTTTTAAAGGAAGTCAAGTTCTTATTGATTTCAGAGACATGTTCATGCTGCCACATACTGATGCTGCATCTTTATCTCAGCCTCTACCCCTGTTCTGACTCTTCAGGATGATCATGTGTTTATAAACTGCATTGCCTAACCATCCCATGGCCAACTATGGCCAAGAATTCATTTGGCCAGCACTTTTTTTTCAGAACTGCACTACTTTTCCAGAAGGCAGCACAATAACTTTTCTGAAGTTCTGAAACTCTGAAATATTGTGCTGTGAAACAGAAAAAAAACTCCTTCTGTGTCACATCGATAGAACATTTGTGACAAACCAATGTGATGGTCGCTCTGGTTGCAAATTACTGCAGTAGTTGTTTTCATTCATTCATTCATTCATTCATTCAAAGGATTGATATTTTACCATTTTCCCAGTCAGGGCAACCAGGGTGGCTTACAATATTAAAAAAAACATTAAAAACAATTTAAAACAATAAGGACACAATCCAGAGCAAATTCAGCCTGCTCTGACCTAACTGTACTCTCCTAACTATTCTGTATCCAGAGCAGAAAGTTATGCTGAATCCAGAGAGTCAGGAAGCCTGGGCTGCCCTAACTGCTCCAGAGCATGCTACGTAATTGACACAAGGGGAGGACTTGCTCCTGAGGAGACACCCTTCAGATCACACTGAACAAGGAACAGCTGTGGTGCCTACAGTGGTGACATGATTCTGCACATCATCTGGTGCGGAAGTCTGTGCGTCATCCCTGGGATGCGCGCCCCCCCTACCTGGACTGCGCAGTCACCAAAGTTGGCACCTGCGCAGTTGTTTCTGAAGCCAACCGGCTTCAGAAAGAGTACTGCGCAGGCACCATCTCTGACACCTGCACAGTACTCTTTCTGAAGCCATTCGGCTGCCGCTCCGCCTCCTGAGTGAGGCCGAATGGCTGTGCAGAGGCGCGGACTTTCTCTGCTCTAAGGAAGTCTCCTCTGAAGCTGTTCGGCATGCTCAGTGTGTTTCTGCGCAGTGCATCTCAGATGGCCGTTCAGGCCAGCTCCTCAGACAAGTGGCAGCTTCTGGCTGCTGCTCCGCCTTGGAGCAGGCCTGAATGGGGGTGCTGATACCCGGGGCCTGCCAAAGGACAGTCAAACTCCTCCGGCACATCACCCCATACGGAGCGCATCACCCAATGCAGCCCACACCAGCCGCACCAGTCTGGTGACGCCACTGGGTGCCTGCCTTATAAGGAGTCCCTGATGAGATGCCAGTACATTCTACAGTGAATACAAGGGGCTTCTTGGAGTGGCCTGCTGTATCCTGAGGTGGGCAGCTGTAGTTTGTTCCAGATCCTGAGGTTGAGAGGCAGGGGTTGCAGCTAGGCTGGCCAAGAACTCAGATTTTTGGTCAACACTGCCATTCTTACTTGGGCCTTATTATGGACCCCTATGGGTCTACTCATTACTATACCTGCTCCTGAGGTGGTATAACTCTGATGGCTGGAAGAGGGCATTTCTGCCTTGGAAACAGGCTCTGGATACAGAGTAACTGCTCTGCCCTAGGCAATGCTAAACATGCCCTCAACTTGCCTCTCCTGAGCTGCTTAGGCTGCCCCAGTTAGGGCAGAGCAGGTCCCCCTCTCTTAGGGCACCCTATCTTGCCCTGCTCTGCCCTAAGCCTCTTCCAGAGTAACTGGGGTGGAGCATCTTGCAGTTGCTCCAACCTAGTGTTAGATAGGGCAACCCAAGGGCTCTTATGTGGACAGATTAGTTGCTCTGGATTGTCCTGCCAGTGTCAAGAATCAAATAAAACCACTAAAACTGCATTGTTTAAAAACATAATCTCTTCATGTCAGCTGTCAGATGCCATTCCAAATAGAAAGGTTTTAAGGCCAAACAGCTTCAAAGGACGGAGCAATTCTATATTCTAGAAAGTGAAAGGTATAATCAGGGTGTTACCACCAAGAAGGCCCTGTTCTCTGCCACCATCCCACTTGTCTCTGTCAATGGTGAAAAGTTATGAAGGCCACACACACACACACACACACACACACACACACACACACAGAGTGTATTATGAAGATCAGTGTATATAGAAGGAAGTACCTCAGTGTATATAGAAGGAAGTAAATAGAAGGAAGTACCTGGAAGTACCTCTCAAATATCTGGTCCTGAACTCTCTTGTCATGTGGAATCAGTGAGACATCTGATGGGCCACTATGAGATACAGGACACTGGACTATGTGGCCCTAGGCAGGACTCTTCTTATGCCCATTTTGTTTATGCTGCCATGAATATTTTTCTATCATATAATATCCTTTTTGAAACAGATCAATTGTGTTGTGGGTATAGTGAAAATATTATGAGTGTCTCTGAGGATGACTTTTTAAAAAGAATATATACTGCTTTTCAACAACAGAAGCAACAACAACTATAAGTTTACAAAATAGTTCACATCATAATAGAAATAATAAGATGGTTCCCCATCTCAAAGGAGCTCACACTCGTTTTTTAAAAAGACACATGAAAAATATCAGCACTGCAAAAGTCACTGTGCTGGGATGAACAAGGATGATTCTTTTCTTCCTATGGAACATCACAGATCCATCATTTTAACTCTTTGCCCAGTGGGCAGGCATCACAAAGACATGCTTCAAAGGGACCTACAGCTATATTTCTCCTGGCAGGTGGACAGGTAGCAGTGTTTCATCTCCATAAAAGATGAAATAGATCTGACACCCATTAAGTCTGCTTCTCCCTGGTCTAAGTACCTATGTCTATCAAGTTAGCTGGGGATGGAAGCTTCTGTATACATGGACAAAATTGTCTTTATACCTGTGCATCTGTACAGGTTTGATTTTTGATAGTTTCCATGTATGAGCAGATGTTCCGTTTGAAAGTGATTAATGGAATTTCCAGTGGCAACAGAAAAATTAGGCAATTAACTAAGATGTAACATCACTCCCCTAAGAGAGTTCTGACAATACTCTGCTATAATTCATTGAGGAGTTTCTTGTTGACAGACGATAGCTTTCCCACTTTTGCATGGAGCACTTGGATTACTTTTATTTTGCATATAGACAAATGATGGGGAATATTTGGACATAAGTGACTTTCAGGGGAATAAGTGACTTCCAGGGAAAAACTGCATTATAGGAGACCTGCTGTCATGAAAAAGTCATGATACAGTTGCTACCATCCAACATTGCTGTGAGGGGCTTTATAGGGCAGAATATTTAACAGAGTGGAAGCAAAACATATGAGTCAGGGGTGCCACCAAGCTTTGTGTCACGTGGTGCAGAGGCCTGCACATCACCCCTTTGTCTTACGCTATGCCACCTGAGAACCAGGTCCACATCATGCCACTCCTCAATATCATTCCATCCCCAGGGATATTTACAGATGTGAATGGAACCATCCACAATGCTCCAATGGGCTTGATAAGACTTCTGGGGCTTTGAGCATGATTTAAAAGTGTTCTTCTGGTTTCTCAACAAAATGGCCCATTTTCAGTTGAACACTATGTAATTTGGGAAAGAGGTTATAGGATCCTGGAAGAAGTTGCTGCCACAAAGATCCACTCCATTCCCTTTCTGAAACCTCCCACAAAATGCCCCATCTGCTGACTGACCTGGGTTGACATGGCCCAGGTTCTTTGGCAGTATGTATGTGGGGGAGGGGGGGGTCTGATTTCACTTTTAACAGCAGCTCTGAATGGCCTAGCAGTGGTGCAGTGTTTGCACTTTTGCTGGATCTTTTACAACAGTATGTTGTGAAGTACACTGTTATAAAAAGGCTATATGGTTGGGTGGTGACCCTAAAATTCCAGTCCTAAACCTTTTTAACCATACCTCTGACTGTGATCTTGGCCCTGGGATAACATTATGAGATGTTGCACAGGCTTTGTTAGAATGAAATACAAAATCCAAATGAAAATAATTGGGACATAAGAATTGTGTGACAACAGAGGCATTAGAAATGATGATGATGATGATGGGCAGAATCTGTGGAGCTGGAAGGAAAGGGCCTATTATGGAGCTGGTGTTATAATGGGGAAAATAGGAGTTTGATTACCTGCTACTGTCAACCCCAGGAAACGTCAAGGAACACAATCAAACCCGAACAAATTGTTATCAAGATTGATGGGCAAATTGTACCTCTGTCTGTAGCCTGAAGACCAAGAAGATACACAAGCAAAATGTTTTATGATGGATTAAGGGAAAGATGTTCTGATAACAAGAATGTGATTATGGCAACATGATCACAGTGGGAGAATGTATGTTGTCATAGAAACAAACAATATAACTATTAAATGGCTTCTTCCTCGAGAACATGAGATGTGTCTCTTGAAAAGAAACTACTCAGACTGTGTAAGAAAAGGAGGATGTGAAAACTGAGCACGCTTTCCTGCTGCTAAATTTTTACAAAAAATCCAGGGTACTTGAAATCCTTTGGGAGTCAAGATGTTTGAGGGTTATTTTGGCACATAATTTGGGTCCTCTAAGGAATTTTAATCTTTGTAGTATATAATTACCTTAGTTTTGTGTAATAATAGTCAACTTTCCAGCACTGATAAGAGCCATGCCAGTGGGTTGCATGCTGCATTCTAATCTGGTGGTAGAGACCTCCTTAAGGTCCATTAGGGAACAACTGTTCTCTTATCTCAGCACTGAGTTGTTATACCAGAACTGGAAAGTTGGATAGGATTGGGCCCCCAGTGAGAGATGTTAGTAGGTTGCTCAGGAAAGACTAATGTAGAACAAAGCACACTTTACACAACCCATTGTTCTGTAAACAGCACCCCTTATAGATGGAGTAGCAACAAAACATTGAAAGCTTTCCACTATAGAAACATCAGACTGATTTACACAACTCTTAAAGGATTGGCTGTCTGCTTATATTCTAGTCAGGCCACATTTTTATGTAACAGGATTAAAAGAAAATAGGGTTTTTTTCCCCCAAATCAAAGAGAACAAAAATACACATTCAAATCTTTCACTTTACATTTTTCAAAAAGCTCAGTGTTACATGGATTTCATTTTTCAGGCAATTTTCTCTCATACTTATTTTTTTTAACAAATTTCTTTAGAGACTGACAGCTGATAAAGAAACTCACTTTGCCTTCATTGTTCTGATTAAATAATAGTGGTTCTTATCCTTGAGGTCTGCAGTGTGCTAAATTTAGAAGAAGGTTGCCTGGGTTGTTACAACAGCTGCTAAAGAACTGAGAAAGATTAGTATGTGTGCCTGATACATACAAGACTGAGCTGCAATAAAATAAAATAATTAAAATGCAGCTGATTGATGCTGGCCAGGTAATATTCCTCATAATAAGAAGTTCACCTTCCTGACCGTGCAATTTGGTGTACATATAATTTTTATAAAAGGATCATGATGAAAATCGTGTTTGGCAGACTCACCATGCTGCGTGGTGTGCAGACAACACATAGCATGAAAATGATACTGTTGTTTAAATGGCATTGAGGAATTCACAGTAAGAAAAAAGAACATTTCAGGCAGTCCAAATCTCTTGGGCCTCAGTGCTGGTTCTACAGCCACAACACTGGCGTTAGGTATTTAAAACATTCCATAGAGCATGTTCATGCTGCCCTACAAGTAAATGGTGCCCTACAAGTAAATGGTGCTGTCCTGAAGGCTTGTGTCACCCCATCAATGCAGCAGACAAATCCCTCGCCACCAATGGGAAGTAACAGCCCAATCCAGAGCAACTAATCTGTCCACATAAGAGCCCTTAGGCTGCCCTATCTAACACTAGGTTGGAGCAACTGCAAGATGCTCCAGCCCAGTTACTCTGAAGGAGGCTTAGGGCAGAGCAAGGCAAGATAGGGTGCCCTAAGAGAGGTGGACCTGCTCTGCCCTAACTGGGGCAGCCTAAGCAGCTCAGGAGAGGCAAGTTGAGGGCATGTTTAGCATTGCCTAGGGCAGAGCAGTTACTCTGAATCCAGAGCCTGTTTCCAAGGCAGAAATGCCCTCTTCCAGCTCTCAGAGTTATACCACCTCAGGAGCAGGTATAGTAATGAGTAGACCCATAGGGGTCCATGATAAGGCCTGAGTAAGAATGGCAGTGTTGACCAAAAATCTGAGTTCTTGGCCATCCTGGCTGCAACCCCTGCCTCTCAACCTCAGGATATGGAACAAACTATGGCTGCCCACAAACCTCAGGATACAGCAGGCCACTCCAAGAAGCCCCTTGTATTCACTGTAGAATGTACTGGCATCTCATCAGGGACTCCTTATAAGGCAGGCACCCAGTGGCGTCACCAGACTGGTGCGGCTGGTGTGGGCTGCATTGGGTGATGCGCTCCGTATGGGGTGATGTGCCGGAGGAGTTTGACTGTCCTTTGGCAGGCCCCGGGCATCAGCACCCCCATTCAGGCCTGCTCCAAGGTGGAGCAGCAGCCAGAAGCTGCCACTTGTCTGAGGAGCTGGCCTGAACGGCCATCTGAGATGCACTGCGCAGAAACACACTGAGCATGCCGAACAGCTTCAGAGGAGACTTCCTTAGAGCAGAGAAAGTCCGCGCCTCTGCACAGCCATTCGGCCTCACTCAGGAGGCGGAGCGGCAGCCGAATGGCTTCAGAAAGAGTACTGCACAGGCACCAACTCTGACGCCTGCACAGTCTCCCCCGAAGCCAAAAGGCTTCAGAAAAGTACTGCACAGGTGTCAGAGATGGTGCCTGCGCAGTACTCTTTCTGAAGCCAGTTGGCTTCAGAAACAACTGCGCAGGCGCCAACTTTAGTGACTGTGCAGTCCAGGTGGGGGGGGGGGCGCATCCCAGGGATGACGCACAGACTTCCGCACCAGGTGATGTGCAGAGTCATGTCACCACTGTAGGCACCACAGCTGTTCCTTGTTCAGTGTGATCTGAGGGTGTCTCCTCAGGAGCAAGTCTTCCCCTTGTGTCAATTACTTAGCATGCTCTGGAGCAGTTAGGGCAGCCCAGGCTTCCTGACTCTCTGGATTCAGCATAACTTTCTGCTCTGGATACAGAATAGTTAGGAGAGTGCAGTTAGGTCAGAGCAGGCTGAATTTGCTCTGGATTGCAGCCTAAGTAAGCATCAAGTACTAAGGGAAGAGGGGCTGGAAGGTGGGGAGAAGGCATTTCCTCCATCTTGTCCTTGATGTAGGCTAACCATCAAGGCAATAACCATATTAAAACTGAAAATTTCAGTACAGATGGGTGCAGTGTGACTATATGTCCTCTTTTTCCAGGACACATCCTGGATTTTAGCCTTGTGTCTTGAGAAAAACTTCAGTGTTCTCCTTTTCCTTGTAAGCAGGTAACATGTAGCCTTCTTGTAATTAATAAATTATATGCAATGAATTATATGTAATTGTTTTTAATTCAATAATAAATCATACAATGTTTAAAGTAAGCAAATGAAAGCAACACTGATGGGTGTTTTTAGCTTTTATTTGTCATGTCATACATTTTTGGTGGCCTTGTCCTCTTTTTTGGAGTGGGGGGGGGTTGTGGCATGTGACCACCCAGGACAGGTGGCAAAAAGTGAGTTATTGACCCTGCTCCTTCAGACAGATGTCTTGTCCTCCATTGTTTGTCTAGTATCTTATTCATATACATTTTCATCACTTCTGGTTAGTGTCACAGGGCTGTGGTGGTTCAGTGGTTAAACACACAGTGCTTATAGTGGTTAAAGACATCTGTAGTTTGAGACTCGAATGCCTCAGGATGGAGAGAGAACACCTCTCATTCATCTCAGCTCCTGCCAATCGAACAGTTTGAAAGCACATGCAATTAGATGGATTGGTACAACTTCACTGGGAAGGAAACAACCTGGCTACAGGCTGGCAAATTTCCTCAACGTTGCATCGAAAGAGGGACTGGTTAACTCCAATCTGAAATAGCAGATCCCACAACTATACAAGAAGAGGTACACTGAAGAGGTTGCCTTATGCTTTTGGATAATATAACAAAAGAAAATAACTGAATAGTGTTAGAAACACAAGCAGTTCAGTATACAGTTTCTGTCTTTGACATGAAGAGTGAGAGAGGAACAGGTTAGGATGACATAATCTAGCTGATCCGTTTGTGCTGGAACAATGAGGTGTTCTTTCAAGTTTAAGAACATATTACCAGGTCAAGCAGAAAAAGCAAGGTCGCTCTTCTTGGATAGAGCAGAATGGAGTTGATTCTTGCAAAAGAATCCTGAAGGGTAAATATTATAACTATTAGCACAAATTGAACAGAACGAACTCCCTCTTTTGAAAACAACAAGAGGGATTTGTGTCTCGGGCAACACAATCCTGACTTGCACTGGAACAGTGAGGCTGATGTGCCTGCGCTGTATCCAGTGCAGGTTTAAAATCTGCCATCATGCTACCCTGGTAAGGGAGGCTCATTCCTTTCCCCATGCTGCAGTTTCTCTATGGGTCTGCTCAGACTTGAACTGCCTGGGAATCCAAGTCAGGATCCAGATCTGACATAAATCTTGGAACCTGGTTCCCCCTCCTGCTCTCCTCTCTCCTGCCCTCTGTTCTCTCTCTGTCCAGCTGATTATGCTGAAATCCACAAAAATGTTCTGGTGCTGCCAGAAAGATGTTCTAGAGAAAAACCATAAATGACTCCCTTACCTTCTCTGATCCTACAATCCAGAGTAACTACGGGAGCACATAACAGACATTACGTGTACCTGTAGTTACTGCACCACCTAGTGAAAACCTATGGGAAATTCATATTGCAATCCAGAGCAAATTGTTGTTACACCGGAGCAAGGACTCCCTGTAGTTACTCTGGATTGTGCCCTGAGACTCCATTCTTTAAAAACAAGACAGGCTTAAGTCCTTCATACTACCATTATGAAATATTTGAAAATGTAGAGATAATATTTACCAAAGGCTCAAAAAACATACCAGGCCATGAACAAAAGAATGGTTGGTTAAAGATTAGTGCCCTATTTATATCCTGAACTTTTAGAGAAATCCCTTTCCATATTTCTGGTGTTTTGTTGAGCACCAAATTGGAAGTCTCTCCCTCTCTCTCTGGAAAATAATAATAAATTATTTTCATTTTAAAATTGCTCCTGCACCCTCCGAACTTGGACGGTACTATTGGGACAAAATAGGAACTCATAAAGTGCCTCACTATCTTCATGTATGGAAGTCTGCCTATTGACTTCCCCCTAGAGGAACATTTTTGCCTCTTACCCCAAAATATATTTAGGTATGTGGACGTTACCCCCTTGATTTGAAAGGAAGGAAAAAATATATTATTAATTATTTGAATTCAAATATGTGGCTTCTGGGGAGCTAGAAGAAAAGTTTGAAGTAGGGGATAAAATAGTGTTGGATTGGACAGGATGAGCATATGGTCTGTTTTCCCAGGACATTTTCTCTGTTTTAGCCTTGTGTCCTGGAAAAAAAATCTTCATTGTCCTCTTTTTCCTTGTGAGCAGGCAGCATGTAGCTTTCTTGGAATTCATAAATTATATGTAATAGGTAATCGTTTTAAACATACAGTACTAATACCTAATATGGTGTTTAAGTTAACCACATTTAAAAAAAAATAATATATATATAAGGATTTTTAGCTTTTAAAAATCTCCTCCATTTTTCTTGGATGTCTTATATTTTGGGGGGCTTGTCCTCTTTTTGTGGTTATGACATATGGTCACTGCATATTGGAGAAATGTGGGTGTCAGGGTGACCATAATAAAAAAGAGGACAAGATCCTGCAAATGATTGAAACAAGTGCAGGATTCAACTGGAGTGGGGAAGAGAGCCCAATCTATTCAGGTTCACTCAGAAGTAAGACCCATTGTAGTTATTGGGCTTCCCAGGAAATTGTGAATAGGATTGCAGCCTCAGAGCCCAATCCTGTGCCTTTCTATTGAGCAGCAGACCATTACAGTCAGTGGGGTTTCCTTTCAGGAAAGTGTGGAGAAGATGCAGTCACAGATCCCAATCCTAGGCATTTCTCCTCAGAATTAATGCCCAATACAGACGGGGGTGCGGTTCCTTCCAGGAAAGTGTGGTGGCATGTAACCTTCTTGTAATTAATAAATCATATGTAATCGTTGAAAATGTAGTAAGTAAATATAGGCTGCAATCCTAAAGACACTTTCCTCAGAATAAGATCCATTTAATACAATGGGGCTTACTTTTGAGTAGTCATGGTTAGGACTGTGCTCATAGTGTTTTAATTATTCACATGAAAGCCACATAGGTCAGTGTTTTTAGCTTTAATTTTGTCATGTCCTACATTTTCTTAAGTGTCCTACATTTTGGGATTCTCTTTTATGATTATGAGATATGATCACCCTGATACAGGAGCAATGAAATGGTCTTACCAGAGGGAGCTGGATGGAAGGGGGCTGTTCAGAATACAGGCAGATCTCAACAGCACCCAAAGGAGGATGCTTTCTCTTTTCATTTCTGTCCCTGAGTAACCCTACAGCTGAGTCATTGTTGATCTCTGTCCCCTCCAACCCCCCCCCCACAATAGCCTGAACTTCTTATGACCCTACAGGGATTCACACCTTTTGTTTGTTTTGATCTCTGATTAGGTGCTAAGAGTAATCCATTGCAATGCCTGCCCTGCTCTGTGCTGGTCATGTGTTGTTCTGGCTGTGTCATTCATATGCAAACCCAGGTGGTCCATTACCCCCAGGAATTCCATTTTTACCCAAATTGGGGTATTTCACCCCTGTTCCCCCGACCTCTGCCCTAGAGACTTCCTCCTGCAGTGCTTTGATGTTGCATTCAAATCTCACAAACCCTTTCAGATTCTGAACAGCATCAAAGTGGGTAAAAACTGAATAAAATAGGTGACCTGTATTCCTGTATTCACACTGTATTTAGTCTGGGAATGAAAGAATACAGACTTGCAGTGTTCCTATTTAATTCGGCTGTGAAATAGGAATTTTAAATGTCCCCTCCCTCTCTTGCTAGAGGTCATGTTTCTAATCATGTTCTTTAGAAACTTTAGTTTATTGAATTAGTTTCCCTTTCTCCTATGCAAGGAATAATTTTCCTTGCCCTTCCTCCTCCATTTTAAATATAAAATTAGTCTTTATCTTGTGCATGTTCCCAGATGTGACCTACATTTGGTCTTGCCACAGTTTTCAGCAGGGTCTATCAAATGTCTCTTTTCAAATCAAAACAATTTGAATGGCTTGCTGTAATCGGCTCCTATAACCTTACCGGCTGCCATTGTGAATAACAACTCACTCTCCAACATCTATATCAGCTTGCTTCATCTCAGATTATTACTTTGCCAAGAGTTTATAACTTGCTTCTAATTAGTGTTTGCATCCCCAACCCTTTATTTTTGGCTGTTGCAAGTTACAGATGAGTGGTTCTTTCTGTTTCCCTCGGTCAGTCCTGTGGCCTCATCTGAATACTGAGATGCCATCTCCATGCTTCCAGGCTCTTGCAATCTCATTTGTGCTAATGAGTTTGTCATGATGTTTAGAGCTGCCCTGTGATGTATTTTGATCCAGTCCAAAGCTTTTGGGTAAATCTTAGCTGCTGTGAATTTCCATGGATCCACAGATCAGCTGCAGGTTTGGGGAGAAAATTTCAGGAGTGGTATGTGGTCTAAATAATTGTGGTCTAATAATAATAAATGTGGTCTAAATAATTGATTACAATCCTGGCCTTATTCTGATTTGGTAGAGATAAAAGTAATGGTGTCCCCCACAGATTATACTGAGGGTGTGGTGCTCATCCCAGTTTCTAAGCCTTTAGAACCAGCATCATCCAAAGCCTTCTGAAGCCTTCTGTCTTCTGAAGGCACACAGAACACTGTTTTACATTCCCACCAGGGTGGTACCAATTTATCTAATTGCATTTGCATGTTTTTGAACTGCTATGTTGGCAGGAGCTGGGCTAAGGGTGGGTGGGCTAAGCTGGGCTAAGGATGAGCTTATCCCAATTTATAGGACCCGAGTCTTGAACCTAAGCCTGCTAAACAGTCTTAACCACTTGCGCTACCACAGCCCTTAATAGCCCATTTGATAGAGATTTTTGTGCACGTCGCACACAAAACCTTTAAGCATGAATGTCTTGGTCAGGTGATCCTCCGATCCAAAGCAGGGTTATCCAAGAAGAGAGCTTTGAGGAAAACCCAACAGGTATGCAGCTTAGCTGGCTCAAGAGAGGCAGGCAACATAGGTGAAAGGGGAAAAGTGTGCGTTGTAATGCAGCCCACTAAGTTGGCTGTCTAGATTGTTCTGGCAAGGTCACTTCAGTGGTGCTTGGGAAGAGAAACAGAGAAAAGGGTAGAAAGGGGTGATATACTTACTGGGAGCCAGCTTGGCCTAGTGATCCTGGGATTGCTGTTAGAATGGAGGTGGTTTAACCCACAGCCAGTGGATCAAATGAACTAACGCAGCAACAGCAAGGGAGACTGATGAGTGAGGAACAAATGAGAGGAGGATCTGGTGCACTGGCATATTTTTTGAGCCACCTGGCACCCAATGGCTCAAAACTTTTTTGGAACATCCCCTATACAACATCTTAGAGGCATTTCTGAGGACAGTGCAGGCCATCTGCACTCCCCTTCCCAAGGCTGACTCACCTTGTTATGTCCTTTTCTCTGTCCAGTTTCACCCCCTCTGCCTCCTTCTACCTTCGTGACACCCCTCTTACCTCTTCCATTATCTTACCTCTGCTGAATAGTTAGTAATCATTCTACTAACAGGGTGGCAGGGGTCAGAAAGCACAATGCTTCCCCCTAGAGCTCCCAGCAGAGTGCTGACTTGCATGTTGTTGAACCACCTTTTGCAACATGCACTAACTGCTTTACTGAAGTCAGTACTATCGGAAGAGTCTTGCTGCAATTGGACAGCAAGAGAAAGATTGAGCAGACTGTGATTAAAAAATAACAGAATACTTAACAGATTTTTCAGTTATGAAGGTTCATGCTCACTTTAATGGATGAACTTTCCTGTAATAAATATGTAAGCAGGTCCTCCTAACCTTTTGTGAAAACTGGTTCCATGTTTACTTTCTCAAGTCCATGTGTATTCACCATGCATATTTAACAGCACTGCACACTGTTTTTTCCATTTCAATTCAGGTACTTTTAAGTTCATCGAAATGTGAAGTGTGAATTGGCTCAGCCTAATTCAATTCAATGGACCTTGAGGAACAACCAGGCTCCCAGTGGAGTGTGCCTTTAACACTTGATTTAACACAATTGAAAAAGACATAGTTAATACAGCTAAAAATTTACCCAATTTTCTTGTCATTTATAATAAAAAGCAGTTATGGAATTTCCAGATGATTTTTTCCCTTGTGTCACTTATTACTGAATATAACATGTTCTATTCATTTCATTCTGTATACAGCACTTGTATCTTGCTTTTGTATGCAGAGTACCCAACGTAGTTAACCATTTCATTTGAACATCAGCCATAACATATAAACATTTAAAATAATTAAAAGTTATTTATGAAAACATCATACTGAAAGCAAATAGTTAGCAGCATGCATCACTAAACTATAAAAAATTGAAATGAAGCATGTCACCAGCGCCTATTTAATGTTATTAAATTTTCTATTATGCTATCCTTCAATGATATTAACAAATATTTGGTTTTACACAGAGTGGTCATATGTCTTCTTTTTCCAGGACATGTGTTCTGGAAATTTTTCTTTTTTTAAAAAATTGAATGTTTTAAATTCTATTTGTTAGCTGCCTTGAGTTGGCTTTGACCCAATTGTGACAGGCCCTTTCTGTGCATCAGGGACACGTACAATGAACTGATAGCCTTACTGGCCCTAAAATGAGAGTTTTTTTTAATGGAAGCCAGAATGTCAATAAGGGAATATAATCACAAAGCCTAGAAAAGGCCAAGAGTAGAAGAACAAAGCAAAATCTTATTTATTATATTTATGGTTGGATAATAAGGGCAACAGATCTTCAGAAGCCTTTAACTGTTACAAATGCTGTTTTTTTTTGTTTGTTCCACAAATGAAAAGAAGACTACAGGGAAAAATGGATCTCCATTTCACATTGAGAAACAAGAACTCCAGTTAAAACTCTTGTTTTGTTTGCTGAGGATATTTCAGCAATCGCTTTGGTGTAATTCAGTGAGCACAGGGAAAACTATAAACATAGCTCTGTAAATTTGTTACAACATTTTATATTGTCTTTCAGATAAAATGTATTTTTTTATAACTCCCAAGTCTGTTATACTTTTTGCTTCACTTTGAACCAGCCTTAAACAGCATATTAAAACTCAACTGGTATAGCTGAAACAGAAATTGATGTGTTCAACTGGTATATTTTTGTTAAAATTACTTTAGTTAACCAATTTTTTAAAAAATCTTCACTAGTTGTGAAAATTGGGGGAATAAAGCACATTGTATGTTTACCATGGAGGAGGGCAGGTTGTGAGGACCTTGAACATTGTCTTAACTCTGACTTCTAGAACTGTTTCTGATGTAAATTAATGCCTTTAGCACTATAAGGACATTAGAAGAGCTCTACTGACCCATCTAGTTCAGCTTCCTGTATCTCACAGTGGTCCATTAGATGCCTCAGAGAGATCACAAACCAACAAGATACCTGCAGCCTGTTGCCACTCCTTTGCGATTGGTATTCTACTTCTAAAAGCAGGACATTGCAAAAAGCCATCATGATTTGTAAACTTTGATGATTGTTTCTTCTAGAAATCTATACAGTCCCCTTACAGTCCCCTCTTAAGGCATCAGGCCAGTTCCAATCATCCTGTGGCAAAGAGTTCCACAGATCACTTTCTGACACTTTGTTTTCTAACGGTTCCACTATTTCAGCACCATTCAATTATACCCAGAACTCATTTATTCAACACATGCTCCCCTCAGAGACGGGCAGGCCTGGCTCCAACAACCGGTTCTCTGGAAGTGGGTGGAGCCAGGCAAGTTCAGGGGGTGGGGCTGAGGTCAGGGGCAGGGCCAGGGGCGGGGCCATGGATAATTTTTTTAAAAATTAAATTTAAAAAATTAAAAAATTAAAAATTTTTTAAAAATTAAAAAAATTTAAGCATGTGGCTTACCTCTGAGTAGACCTCCATAGGATGGTGCTCTGAGGCTGAAGTCCTCTCCACACTGGCCTGGAAGTAAGTCCCATTGACTTTCATGGGACTTACTTCTGAGTAGACCTGCTTAGTATCCCCCCCAGCCAGCCAGGAGAGGCGGAGTGCGGCGGACACGCCACAAGGTGCTCCTGGCCTCCCCCGGCCAGCCAAGGGAGGCGGAGCACGGCGAACGCGCCGCGAGTGCTCCTGGCCTCCCCCAGCTAGCCAAGGGAGGCGGAGCGTGGTGAACGCGCCGCGAGGTTCTCGGGCCCCCCCAGCCAGCCCCCCGCGAACTGGTTTGGCCATTTTTGGCCAGTCACCATAGCTACCGGTTCGCGAGCATCGGGCTCGGTGGAACTTCCGGTTCGGGCGATCCGGTCCGAACCGGTGTCAGCCCATGCCTGGCTCCCCTCTTCCAACTACTTTCTGTTGGTCTAAACAGTGATTTCCAACCAGTATCCCATGGCACACTTGTGTGCCATGGATAGTCATCAGGTGTGCCACAGGAATTTAGGGAGAGTTATTAATTAATAGGAAAACTGGAGGATTTGAACAGCCTCGTGTGCCTTGTCAATGGTAAAAACAACTGATGATATGCCTAGACAATTTCAGTGACTTGTTAGTGTGAGATGAAAAAGGTTTTAAATCCCTGGTCTAAAGACTAAAATTGTCTTTCCGAATGTTGATTTGCATGTTACATGGTGATCAAACTGTTTTTGACATTTCCTTATGACTTTCTTTAGTCACGATCATCATTCAGTTCCTTAAGAAATTCATTGCCCACACATGTCTTTGTTCATTTTACTGTAACTTGTTATGTATTTTGGCCATGTGTTAATAAATATGTATTATCTAGGATTTTGCAAGTGATATTTATGTCTTTTTTGGTGGCCATTTTACATTTGCTTACATTCCGCTTCTCAATGGTTTTCACTTTTGGATTGTGCTCCAGTTCCTAATCTGTCCAGTGAGTGGGGAATGCCTGTAATTATATACTGGGTAAATAATTTTTTTGTCTGTTCTAACTGCCTTACCCTATTTTAGTGAGTGTCCCCTGTTTCTGTTCTCCATGGTGCTGCCTCCACTTTGCTCAGGGAAAATGTTTGTCCACACATGTAACTATTGTTAGCAGGGAGAGTTGCAAATACTGTGACTCAGTGTTCACCAAGAAAACCAGTGTCCACCAGTGTGCAAGATGTCCAGTTAACAAGATGGTACAGGACATCCACAAATTGATTGTGTGATCCAAAGTGCCATCTTTATGGTACTGGTCACTTGCCGAGCAGATATCAACAGCACTCCCTCAATGGCAAATGTAGGGTGCAATCCTAACCAATTTAGGTCAGCACAACTCACCTGCCCCCTGTTCCTGTGGTAGTGTGGGAGATTGGCACATGTCTGTGTACTGGCCTAACCCCCCATGAGTGTTGGAGAAGTGCCTTACAGCATTTTTGCAACACCCCCAGTCCAGCATGAGACTTGTACCAGGATTTATGCCAGCCTAATTGGGGATTAGGATTGCAGCCATAATGTTTGTTTTAGCTCTTCCTCTGGTGAGTTTTTTTTAAATCTATAGAAATCAAACTTGTCTCTAATTGAAATAGTATGCCAGGTATATATTGATTGCACTAGATAGTCCCCACAAGGCCTTGGAATCAATTTTGTATTTTTAGATCCTTGATTCTAATTTTCTTAAAAGGTACAAAATGATTTGATGTGCACACGTAAGGAAACATGATTCACTTCAGTAGAACAGAGCATTTTATGCACACAAAGGTCCAAACTGAGAGAAAATGTACTGCTCCCATCAGCCCTTCGATTGCCTGCTGCCTGCCTTGCTCATCACTCCTCTCTTGCTCTGAATCTACCACACAAACACCTGTTACAGCATAGTGTGGGGTAAACCATAGATTTTCCTGTCTGCCTACTGGCCATTTGCATTGTGATCCTGCAGTGTATGACAGTTTAGTGCCTTTTGCAGCACTGCACAGGGACTTGAGGCAGCAGATCAAGAAATCTTGATCTAGGCCCCCCCAATAGGATTGGGGCACAAGGCCTCAATCCTATATACAGCAAGTGCCACTGAGCACAATGAGGTTTATTTTTGAGTAGACACACTGAGGATTGTGCTGCGAAGGTTTGACCCAAATGGTCTTACCAAAATAACTACACTCGCTTAGGTAACCTCACCTAACTTCCAAGTGCCTACAATATAACATAGAAATTACTGTTTTACCCCCAATCCTAACCACGTCTAATCAAAATTAAGCCCTATTGTGTTCAATGGGTCTTACTCCCAGGAAAGTTTGTTTAGGATTATAGCATTAGGGCACATCCTACCAAATTTAGGCCTGACTAACTCACCTGATATATCTTCCAGTGGTGGTGTGAGGAGGTCATTGTATGCCTATGCACTGGTCTAACCCCCCAGGGCAGAAATAACTGTAGCTTCCAAGTCACGAGAAGTTATAGTTCCTCTTTATTCTGCATTGGTTAGACCTCACCTTGAGTACTGTGTTCAGTTCTGGGCACCTCACTTTAAGAAAGATGCAGCCAAACTGGAGCAAGTCCAGAGGAGAGCGACAAGAATGATCAGTGGGATGGAAGGGAAGCCCTACGAGGAAAGGTTGGGGGAACTTGGGATGTTCAGCCTGGAGAAGAGGAGGCTGAGGGGAGACATGATTGCCCTCTTCAGATACCTGAAGGGCTGTCATAGGGAGGAAGGGGCCAATTTGTTCATAGCTGCTTCTGAAAGCAGAACTAGAACCAATGGGTACAAACTGCAAGAAAGGAGATTCCGGCTGGAAATCTGGAAAAAATTCCTGACGGTTCGGACGGTTTGGCAGTGGAACAGATTGCCAAGGGAGGTGGTGGACTCTCCCTCACTGGGGATCTTCAAGCAGAGGCACGATGAGCACCTGTTGGAGATGCTCTAGGGGGAATTCCTGCTGCAGGCAGGGGGTTGGACTAGATGACCTACTAGGTCCCTTCCAACTCTAGGATTCTATGATTCTAAGGCACTTTTGTGACACTGTCAGGTCAGCACAGGACTTATGCCAAGGCTTATGCTGGTCTAAATGGAGATTAGGAATGCAACCTTAGTTATCATAACCTTCTTTTCAGTTTGCATCTTCATCATGCAGTTTTATCATGAATTGTTTCATTTCTAAGAAGAGGATCATCTTTTAAAAAATAAAATATGGGAAGTAACAACAAAAACTGCAGGCCATTGTAAAATAAGCTTAATAACAGATCTACGCCAAAAAAGTGTCCAGATTTGTCTGGTAGGAAATTAATTTTTCCTTGCAGTGGCAAATGCCACTAGTGGCAGAACTCCCCTTGAGGCTTCTTGGTGCCCCCTTGCAAACATCCTCTTGAGGGTGCCTCCAACATGAATCAATCAATCAATCAATCAATCAATCAATCAATCAATCAATCAATCAATCTATCTATCTATCTATCTATCTATCTATCTATCTATCTATCTATCTATCTATCTATCTACAGTATTTATATACTGCTTTTCAACTAACAAGTTCACAAAGCAGTTTACAAAGAAAATGGAAAAATAATAATAGCTAATTAAAAGCTAATGGGTTGCCATTAAAAGCTGCCTCACCACTCACTTGCAACACAACAAAGCTCCAAGATGGACTATGTAAGGCTCAACTCTTAAGGATTACATGCTTGGGCATCTGCTGCTGCAAGCTGTGGTCCTTGTGACTTTCCATTTAACAAACCTATTGCTGTGCAACCTTCTTTCCATTGTGGTCTGCTTTCCTTTCTCTCTTTTGCTAAAGAGGTTTGCAAGTTCTCCAAACATGAAGGGCTCTTGGTAAATGTTAAATAATTGGAAGCCTTTCCCTTGTTCTTCAGTGCTAAGTTCTAGCAGCTGCTCACAATTCAATCGTGAGCAGAACTTCCCAAGTCTCCTTTATTACAGGACCACAAATGAACTGTAGCGTGGAATATTTGCCTCACATATTTTAAGTGGCCTGCTCAGGTTTGCAGCACTTGTTCTTCTGGTCTCACTTTGATCCAGCTGCTGCCCTCTTGGCATGTCAAGAAGTTCACTACAGACAGTTGAACCCAGACCGTGGAAGGAACAGCATATTGAATACGCAAGAAGAGCAGCAAAATCCAATTGTCTAAGAAATCAACTAATTATATTGTGAACACTCATTGGAATGACTGAGGGTGCAATCCTAACCAATTTAAGTCCACACAATTTGCCCATCTCCCCATTCCTACAATGGGGAGGTTGGTGCTTGTCTGTGCACTGGCCTGACCACCCCCCTTGCCAAGTGTGGTGTAGATGTGCCTTATGGTACTTTTGCAACAGCACCAGGACAGCACAGGACTTATGCTGGGGCTTGTACCAACCTAGCCACAAATTAGGATTTTGCTGTCAGTGTATAAGATTTGAGTATAAGACTTATTTTTCCCCCTCCATGTATCTGGATACTGTCCATAGTTCCTCTTTCTGTGGTCCTCGAGGTGAACACACAGACCCATTGCAGAGGCAGAATGGTTTAGTGGTTAGGGCACTAGTTTAAGACCTGGAAGATCCAGGTTTAAATCCATCCTTGGCCATGTAGCTTCCTGGGTGATCTTGGGCTAGGGTTGCCATATGTCCTGAAAATCAGGGACAAGTCCTGATTTGGGGGGTTTGTGTTCAGATACTGGCAAGTGTGATAGAGGATCCTGTCCCCATTTTGTGGAAGAGAATTATGGCAATCCTACCTTGGGCCAGTTACTCCCTCTTAGCCTCACCCACTTCACAGGGTGATTGTGAGGACAGCAGGAAGGGAGAAACTATAGCTTTGTAAGCCACTTTAGGCATTTGTTTTGGCATGGGAAAGATGAGGTATCTATCCTTTAAATAAATAAGAAATTTCACTGTGGAGGGATTCTGAGAAACTTCACATTTTCTCTTCATTTCAAAGCCAGGGAAGCTGGACAGGAAGGAAAATCACCAGGCCTGAGGAGATTTTCTCTCTCCCTCCTGAATGCTTCAGACCAAGCAAGAAGCGGGGGATCCTCTCTCTCAGATCAGAGTGAATGACCATTGAGGAGTACAGCCAGTTACAACAAGAGAGACCCCACGTATAAGTTGGGGCTTGTCGGTTTGGCTCTGTCGGGCCACTGCTTCAGCGACTACATTGGCTATCCATTCATTTCTGGGCTGAATTCAAAGTGCTAGTCTTGACCTTTTAAAGCTCTAAATGACTCAGGTCCAGGGTATCTCAGGGACTGCCTTCTTCCGTACAAGCCGACCCGTCACCTAAGGTCATCAGAGGGGGTCCTACTGACTGTGCCGCCACTAAGGGATGTGACAGGTCACTAAGGGATGTGCCGCCACTAAGGGATGTGGCTAGAAATAGGGCTTTCTCGGTGGCGGCACCCTGGCTTTGGAACTCCCTCCCCTTAGAACTTAGGAAAGCTCCCTCGATAAAGAGCTTCAGGAGGAGCCTAAAAACATTTTATTTCAAAAAAGCATTATATTGAGGCAGTGGTTGGAGGGAGTTATTGTTTTTATTGTTTTTAGCTTGTATGTTTTTAATTGCTTTTAATTGAATTGTCTTATTTAATGTTTTTAATTATGTTTTACTGTGAGCCGCCTTGAGTCGGTCTATGGCCCCCCCCCAAAAAAGAGATATAATTTTTAAAAATAAAATAAGTAGCTTTGTTTATTTTAATTTGGCCTCTTCCTACTACTATTTGAATCTCTGAATCCCTTCAGCTTGGTTTAGACTGAGTTTTCATTGAAGTTCTCAGCCTGGACCCTGGCAGGATCTACTGGTGAGGCTTCCTGCAGAACTGGTTCCAACATTAAACCGAATTGTATTCAATTTATTTATATGCAATTTTGTCTCAAAGCAAATGAGGTTGGCTCTTTAAACTGAAAGATAAACATCCCTTAAGTAGCAGTTAATGGCTGCTTATCATGGCAACAGTGGCAGGCAATTCAGCTTTCCTTAGAAAAGTTCACAGAGGGGTGAATTTTTTACAAACAAGTTCACAAAAATTGCAGTTGTGTTTCAACTGAGAGGGAGACCTTCCTTCCCCCAAATAATAATCACTTCTGAATTGTCTCTGAGCTGAAACTAAGCCTTTTAAGCCACTTGAAAGGGACATTGATTCATTGTTTGCCTTGTTATCATGGTAAACAATTGCCTTTGTATTGTATTGGCATCCTTCAGTCTCGAAAGACTATGGTATCGTGCTCTGATTGGAGGTCCTGAAACAACATCTAGTGTGACTAAAGAGGCCAATTTGAGAGTGGCAATCCCTTCCACACTGAGGACAAATAAATTCCGTCCCCTGCCCAGGTCCCAGGTTTCGCTGCTTTCGGGTCTGTCTCTTTGCTTCAGCCTGCTGAACAAGTGTCCCTTCCAGTTGGAGAAGGCCATGCTGGGTCTTTTGCCTCCACGCTGAACGGTCAGAGGTCAGGGTTTCCCAGCTGTTGATGTCCATTCCCAAGGCCTTTAGATCCCTCTTGCAGATGCCTTTGTATAATGCAACAATAGGTAATCACAGAGGTTCCTGGAACCAAATGACATGAATGGGGAGGTTCAAAAACCTGTACTGTTAATAAACTTCTCCCTGTTCTGGATCAGTGGATTCTGTCAGCCTTCTCACTCTACAACTATTATTAGAAGAGGGAGTGTTTAACAACTTTGTATAACATTCTTGGGAAAAGGTTTTGCTCAATGAACTCCCCTCACCCCGAACCAGATCTCTTGGGCTGGTGGCAGAGGACTGGATCTACAAGATCTTGACCCTCCCAAGACACAGGATAAACCAGCTGGAAGAGTCAGGAAGGGTGTGAGTTCTTGGCACTTGGCATTACTCTCCTGGCTTCTGCCTACTTCCCTCCTTATATGGTCTTCTGCTACAAAACTGAAGCTGACCCCAGCTGGAGTCTCTCAATTCTGTATATTGAGAGACTATATATTTATATGTATATAATTTATATTTATATAAATTTAATATATATGTTAAATTATATGTATATTTACATATATACATATGTACATATGACTATATTTAATTATATGTATAATTCTGTATACTATTCTTACAATCCATAGGCTTACTTACATTCTTACAATCCATAGGCTTACTATTCTTACAATCTTATGGGAGCACATAAGAGACATTTACATCAACGCAGTTATGGCACCACCTAGTTAAAACCTATGGGAAATTCATATTGCAATCCAGAGTAAATTGTTCTTACATCGGAGCAAAGACTCCCCGTAGTTACTCTGGACTGCACACTTAACCTCTGGGCTTTGGTCTTAGAACACAATAATGCATATAACCATGGCCAAATGGCACCCAGTTTGGATGTGAAACTGCCATCCCAAAGCCTTGGACAACATGTAGCCGTGTTGACCAACTATTCAGGAGCACTGCTAGCAAAATTGTCTCATTGACTATTGAATGTTAGCAGTGCTCACTATTGTAAACAGTGTAGATGTGCTTGCACATGGGATCATACCTTATAAGTCTGACAGCTACAAAGACTTCCAAAAGGGCATGGAAGCAACACTGATGAGCTACCAGCATGACATCTACATTGGGCCTTGGCACTGTCCTTCAGTGGTTAGGAGGTAGAACAGGGACTGGATTTGAACCTCAATAGAACCACAAGCTTTGTGGATAGCTTTCAGCTTCAAGTCTTTGTAAGGCAGGAACACTATATGATCTGCTTTTTGCTCACAGATAGTGAGGATGAAAAAGAGCTGAAAGCACGTCTTATAACATTCACATACTAAAGTTGCTATATACAGTTGTAAAAAAAAAAACTATTCACCGCCTGGTATCATTACTTTCTCTGCAATTAATTTCTGATTGGTTTGTCAATAAAGCCAGTGCAAAGAGAAGCACGTATGTGCCATCATTTTTTTAAAATGAAGAAGTAGTTCCACTGAATAAACACTCTATATGCTTGAATTATCCCCAGCAGCACCATGCAGCATTAGCTAAGTGAATACATTAGAAGCAAATAAATCAATGGATAAATACAGTGTGGCAGGGATCTCTGGGACTGGAGCATGCAATATTTGAAATCATGCTCTTGATTTGTCCTGAAACATTCCACCATGGAAAATCAAATCTGATCATACATTTCACATGTACTGTAGTGGATTTTTTTGTTTTTGTTTCTTTTCTTCCACTGATAAATCTGTCATTTCAAGTTGCTGTGTTTGAATCATCATAATATGCCAAGGCTTTTGCTATGTAAGCACCGTCCTTTGGGGCACTCTTACATAAGAACATAAGAAAAGCCCTGCTGGATCAGCCTAAGAGCAATCTAGTGCAACATTTTCTATCCCACAGCGGTCCTCCAGCTGTCTCTGGGAAGCTCACAAGCAGGAGAGAAAGACTTCTTTCCAGTTTTTGTTCCCCTGCAACTACTATTCAGAAACACCTCTGTATCTGGAGACAGCATACAGCATCACAACCCGTAGCCAGCAAGAGACTAATCCTCCCTGAATGTGTCTAATTCCCTTTGAAAGCCATCTAAGCCAGTGGCCATCATCAACACATCTGGTAGCGGTGAATTCCATAGATTCATAATATGAGGTTAATATTAATGTGCATTACTCTTTAGGTAAATAATTTATAAAGTACTGTCATGTAAGGCATACAAATTCTGTATAGATTATAACTAATACTTTCTGCCAAAAAGGGAGATTTGTTTATGTAAACTTAAAAGAATCTTGCATTCTATGGATTAATTGTGTCTACTGTGGTCTGAAAAATATCTCGGCTGAAAATCCATAGTGTTAGACAAATAAACAGGGCGAAAATCATGGGATTAAGTACACCAGCTGCATAAAAATTTCAGATGAGCTGCCTAATCTATCAAATCCTCAAGGACTACATTTGATCATACAGTGTTCATAGCCATATGCTCTCTCTCTCTCTCTCTCTCTCTCTCTCTCTCTCTCCCAATTTTAGGATGGGAAATATCTGGTGTGTTTTAACATACACTACTTACTGAATGGAAAACAAGTGACTGAAAGAACCAGATTGGTGGTGGCATCAAAGGCATCACCAAAGATGATGTCATGAAATCACGAGTGAGCTATATACATAGTTATGCTCTGGGATGGAAAAGATGATGTTCCCAGTTCACATTGGGTACCCATCTGGTCTGGGGTTTGATGTGTAAATGGATTCCACCAGACCTGGGGTCCTCTGTAATAGTGTGGTGATGGGCATAGACTTGTCTGGCTTTAAAAGAGGGTTGGTTCTTGGAGGAAGACAAGTTTATCAACGGAAGACAAGTTTATTGGCTTGGATGATTGTGAAACCTCCAAGCTCAGCAGTAAGAGAATAATCTTTCAGTTTCTATATTTAATGGATGAAATTTGCCCTAAGAATTGATAATATTTAAGGGATTTTTCAGAACATCAGTGAGGTTTTGTAATGACTGTTTGGGAAGGCAGACGTGGAGTGGGGAAGCAGAAAATGGAAAAAGGCTTTTCACACCACCCCAAAATCACCTTTGCATTAAGGGTTCTTGTCCCAGCTCTTCTTCCTTTTGGTCATTGACTGCTGACCCAGTTTTGCAGTTTCCCTTTTCTAGGGTGCTGAGCTGCAAGCTAGATAAACCAGGGCTATGGGCTGTTTGGAGATTAACTCCCATACAGCATGAGGCTGCTTCTACAATTATGTTTAAAGCAAACACATTTTAAAACATAAACACATTATATTAAGACGTTTTATAAAAATCATCATCTTTATCATCACCTTCCTCATCAAGTACAAAGAACATTAGATTGAAGTAGAATGACTGAGGCAAAAAAAGCTGAAAATTATACTGAGGTGGGTGCATTTGGCACCATATTGGAAAATGTAGAGAAACACCTGCACACCTTAGGTGTAAATGAAAAAAGCAAAAATACTACAAAAAAGCAACTCCACTTGGAACTGCATATATGTAAATTCTTCTAAATATCTTGGGTTCTTGGAAATGGCGTGATATTTAGAAAATGCCATCCATCACCCGGTGGGCTGTGACTAATCAAAATAATAATAATAATTTGATTTTCATTTCATCTAAGGAGGCTTACAGCTTGTCAGAGAAGTAAAGGCCCAAGATGGAATTATGCCATTGGTGACCCTGAGGTGGCCATCTCTTCTACAAAATTGCATACCAAATGCCACAAGATTTCTCTCAGAATTATGAATTCCATGTAGCCTGTGTATAACCATTTGCAAGTCGGAATAAGGACAATTGTTCACTTGACAATGTTTTAAAGTCTTCATACAATTGTGGTACCAAGGTCTGTCTGCTGACAGAGATGCCATTTCAAGGAAATCATGTTTTTGGAGAAAATGGAGGGCACAATCCAGAGCAAGTTCAGCCTGCTCTGCCCTAACTGCTCTCTCCTAACTATTCTGTATCCAGAGCAGAAAGTTATGCTGCATCCAGAGAGTCAGGAAGCCTGGGCTGCCCTAACTGCTCCAGAGCATGCTAAGTAATTGACACATGGGGAGGACTTGCTCCTGAGGAGACACCCCTCAGATCACACTGAACAAGGAACAGCTGTGGTGCCTACAGTGGTGACACGACTCTGCGCATCACCCGGTGTGGAAGTCTGTGCGTCAACCCTGAGATGCGTGCACCCCACTACCTGGACTGCACAGTCACCAAAGTTGGCACCTGCGCAGTTGTTTCTGAAGCTTCAGAGGAGACTGTGCAGGTGTCAGAGTTGGTGCCTGTGCAGTACTCTTTCTGAAACAATTCGGCTGCCGCTCTGTCTCCTGTGTGAGGCCGAATGGCCGTGCAGAGGCGCGGACTTCCTCTGCTCTAAGGAAGTCTCCTCTGAAGCTGTTCGGCATGCGCAGTGTGTCTCTGTGCAGTGCACCTCAGCTGGCCAGCTCCACAGATTAGTGGCAGCTTCTGGCTGCTGCTCTGCATTGGAGCAGGCCTGAATGGGTGCGCTGACGCCCGGGGCCTGCCAAAGGACAGTCAAACTCCTCCGGCGCATCACCCCATATGGAGCACATCACCCAATGCAGCCCACACCAGCCGTACCAGTCTGGTGACGCCACTGGGTGCCTGCCTTATAAGCAGTTCCTGATGAGATGCCAGTACATTCTACAGTGAATACAAGGGGCTTTTTGGAGTGGCCGGCTGTATCCTGAGCTTTGTGGGCAGCCGTAGTTTGTTCCATATCCTGAGGTTGAGAGGCAGGGGTTGCAGCTGGGATGGCCAAGAACTCAGATTTTTGGTCAGCACTGCCATTCTTACTCGGGCCTTATCATGGACCCCTATGGGTCTACTCATTACTATACCTGCTCCTGAGGTGGTATAACTCTGAGGGCTGGAAGAGGGCATTTCTGCGTTGGAAAAAGGCTCTGGATACAGAGTAACTGCTCTGCCCTAGGCAATGCTCAACATGCCCTCAACAGGCCTCTCCTGAGCTCCTTAGGTTGCCCCAGTTAGGGCAGAGCAGGTCCTCCTCTCTTAGGGCACCCTATGTTGCCTTGCTCCGCCCTAAGCCTCTTCCAGAGTAACTGGGGTGGAACATCTTGCAGTTGCTCCACCCTAGTGATAGCTAGGGCAACCCAAGTGCTCTTATGTGGACAGATTAGTTGCTCTGGATTGTACTGGGAATTTCTTACCATAAATCTCCTGTTCTAGGAGGAAGGAGGGAGGGAGGACACTTGGTGACACTTGGGTTGTCCCTCCCTCATCAGGAGGCAGGACAGACTGAATCTTCTCCTTTGGGGAGGGAGTCCCCTAGGTACCAGTCAATGTCACCAAGCCGGAACCAGGAGAATCCCTCCAGAAGAACTGAATGAACCTTGCTAGCTAAATTGTCAGAGGTATTAAGCAATATACCAAACCAAATACAGTGAGTGTGTGTGTGTGTATAAAATTGAAAAGTCACTGACTGACTGACTGACTGACTGACTCACTCACTCACTCACTCACTCATCAATGCCCAGCCAAAACCATTGGAAGCATGAAATTTGGGGAGGGTGTTCCTTCTATGATGGATGTACCTACTAAGAACAGGTTTTCAGAAATTCCAACAGAAATGGTGTGAAAAACGTGTTTTCCTCCCGATACTTTCTACTGAAGTCTAGTGAATGAGGGATGCTCTGCCCCAACCCTTGGACCTAGAAGTGTGAAATTTGGGGAGGGTGTTCCTTCTGTGAGATGAATATCTACCAAGAACCAATGTTGAGAAATTTAACCCTTAAGGGGCTGAAAAGGTGTGCAACGTGTTTTTGTCCTATAGTTTAGGATCCAAAAGACTTTAGGATCAGCATCCAGCCAATTTGGTGCCCGGTGCCTGGGAGGAAGAATGCACTGGGGGGATGGTGCACATGAGGGGATTTTGTGCGGGGGAGGGGGTGATACGCATGGGGGATGAAGTCCATGGGGGACATTGCACATGGGGGTGTTGCTCCCTAGATGAAATTGAGTGAAGCTGAGGTGATGCTGAGCAGAAGGCACATTCTGCTGCCACCCCTGAGTAAACAGGAGCAAAGCTAGGCCCTGCAAAGTGAACTTGTTTTTTTTCAAGCAGAGTGGACCCCGTTCAGAACAGGGATTCCATGTGATTCTAGGAAACTTTCTGCACATCTCTGCAAATAAGAAACATGCTTGATTGTGTAAATGGTGACAGCACAGATTCAGGGATCCAACATTGACTCTGATGATAGTGTGAACTGGCCCATGGTAAGGACTACCATAATTCGATAGTCTCTGTATAATTTTGGTGGTAGTAAAAGTGGCATTTATGATGGTAAGAATTCCAACTGTAATATCCCCCTAAATGGTTCATTTGCATTAGTTAATGGCTTGCCTTCAACAGTACTTAATCTCTTAAAGTGCACAGAGGAAAACCTCATTAAAACTGAATTTTGTAGAAATGTCTCTGAAGAAGATCTCGTTCTTTAATGCAGCTGAACGTCTCCCTTGAAAATAAAACCTTTGTGCTTTAAATTCATAAAAAGAGCAGAAAGTTATCCTGGCTGGATGTCTCTGGTATTGAGACTGCAGGGGGCCTTTCTTCTTGCCCTGTTTACAGTTTGAGCTTGGGATGTGGGGTGCCACAAACATTACAAGCTACCTGCAATGTAGACATGAAGACACACATGCTTTCCAAAGAAGCACATCTAAGAAAGTCTATAATCGTAAATGGAGGAAATGTCAGCAAATCTGTGCTGTAGAGACCCCTGAGATAGCATTAAGTTTCAAAATACTGAAATTTTGAGGCGCAGTCATAAAATCATAGAATCCTAGAGTTGAAAGGGACCTAGCAGGTCATCTAGTCCAACCCCCTGCCTGCAGCAGGAAATCCTCCTAGATCTTCCCCAACAGGTGCTCATCAAGCCTCTGCTTGAAGACCCCCAGTGAGGGAGAGTCCACCACCTCCCTTGGCAATCTGTTCCACTGCCGAACCACCCTCACCGTCAGGAATTTTTTCCGGATATCCAGCTGGAATCTCCTTTCTTGCAGTTTGTACCCATTGGTTCTAGTTCTGCTTTCAGAAGCAGCTATGAACAAATGAGCCCCTTCCTCCCTATGACAGCCCTTCAGGTATCTGAAGAGGGCAATCATGTCTCCCCTCAGCCTCCTTTTCTCCAGGCTGAACATCCCAAGTTCCCCAACCTTTCCTCGTAAGACTTCTCTTCCATCCCACTGATCATTCTTGTTGCTCTCCTCTGGACTTGCTCCAGTTTGGCTGCATCTTTCTTAAAGTGAAGTGCCCAGAACTGAACACAGTACTCAAGCTGAGGTCTTACCAATGCAGAGTAAAGAGAAACTATAACTTCTCGTGACTTGGAAGCTACAGTCCTCTTATGCAGCCTAAAATGGCATTTTCCTTCTTTGCAGACACATCACACTGCTGACTCAGGTTCAGCTTGTGATCCACGGTTATTCCAATATCCCACTCACATGTTATGCTGCCAAGCCAAGCATCCCCCATTTTATACCTGTGTTTTTGGTTTTTATTGCTTAAGTGCAGAATCTTGCACTTCTCCCTGTTGAAGTTCATTCTATTTGTTACAGCCCAGGATTCCAGTTTATCCAGATCCTCCTGGAGGTTTCTCCTGTCTTCTGATGTGTTTGCTACTCCTCCCAGCTTGGTGTCATCCGCAAATTTGATCAGGCTCCCCCATATCCCTTCCTCCAAGTCACTGGTGAAAATGTTAAAGAGGACTGGGCCCAAGACAGAACCCTGGGGCACCCCACTTGAAACCAATCTCCAGGTTGATGCAGAACCATTTACTAAAACCCTTTGGGTCCGGCCATCGAGCCAATGGCAAATCCACCTAATGATTGCCTCATCTAGCCCATATTTTTCCAACTTCCCAATTAAGATGTCATGTGGGACCTTGTCAAATGCTTTGCTGAAGTCAAGATAAATGACATCCAAGGCATTGCCACTGTCCAGTAAGGTTGCAACCCAATCAAAAAAGGAGATCAGATTTGTCTGGCAAGATTTATTCTTGGTAAATCCATGCTGGGTTCTTTTGATCACAGAGTACTTGTCTAGAAGCGCACAAATTGTGTGTTTTATGATTTGTTCAGTAGGCAAAGCTGGACTGAGAAGCCACCCTGGAAACCTTATACAAACCTATGGAGTTCCGCAAAGTATCGAGGTCAGGCGAAGGTGGCCTGAGAGGCCAGGAGGGTCACTACCGCACCCCACGGAAGCAGGGAGAAAACTGACTAGGGGGGTTTTGAACAGCACCTAGAGATAGGAAGGTACTAGGAGGGACAGGCCTCTTGGCCCCCTTGGTGCAGAGAGGGAGTGAGAACAAAATTTCATGGCCTGTCATGCCAGCTTCGAGTGACAGAGGGCTAAATTTCCTCTTCTCTCCAATGGTTAAAGGTAAAGGCACTCTGTCCTCCATTCTATATGGTCACCCTGAGCCACCAGAGGTTTCCTTGGAAGAAGGGGAGATTTGTTCCCTTACCCCCAAATAAGGCCCCAGCCTCCATAATTGAATTACTTGAGTTTGTGCCAGCTAACATCGCTAACACATACTCGAGAATTTCCCTGTTAGGCTTCTATACCTGACATGGAGCTCTGGATCCCCTGGAGGAGGTCTCTGCCAGTTCCACCCTCCAGTCCAGTCCAGTCCAGTCCAGTCCTCCTCTTCCTGTCCTTCCTCCAGCCTCTGAACACCTTGTGGTGCCTGGTGCTTGCAGTGTTGGTGGCCAGACCTCTCCACAGCCCTGGTAGGTGGTGCGGGGCTCCCCACCAGTTCTGCTTACTTGAAGAGTGCTGCAAACTGCACATTCATGAAATCCAGAACTGGCACATCAAACATGCCAAAAGCACTAGAGCTTTAGGACTGGGTTCTAAATTAATTCCCTGTGTGTTCACAGTTGGTAGAATGTAGTTCAAAGCACACCTACTTGAGAACTGAACTTCATGGGAAAATCTTCTGAGAAAGGTTTACTGTCCGACATGAAGTCCTTCAACTACATTTAGAGATGCAGAACAGAAGAGGACATTCAGAGCATTATGGTCTGTCCTCTCTTCCAACTGCTACTTACTTTAATGCAGTGGTATCCAGGCATTTCAGCCCAGGACCCCCTTTCAAATTTAAAAATCTGGCCGGGACCCCCTGTCAATAAGATGTTCTTCCATGTTACTGAAATGTTGTTCCATGTCTAGTTGGAAGTACTGTAAATCCCATTGAGTTTAATGAGACTTAGGCTGCAATCCTAAAGACACTTTCCTGAGAGTAAGATCTATTGAACACAATGGAGCTTACTTTTGAATAGACATTGTTAGGATTAAGTTCTTACTTCTAGGAAAGCTCAGGGCCAGATTCCAGGATGGTGGATCCCACCCTCTCACAACTCCCCCACCGACTCCCCACTTTGAAGACCACTGCTTTAATGTAACCCATTTGAATCTGTATAAAAGTTGTTAAAAGCCAATTAATGGGCAACAATTGGGACTTTGCTTAACTGATTACCCTTTGATCCCAAAAGAGGATGATAATGAACGCAATATGTCTTTTTGAGGAAATAAATAGGGTAACCCCTCCTCCCACTTATGCTGGCTATTGAGCATTCTACAGTAGGTCTTCTTATAGGGATGTAGTTCTTCTCAGAGATCATTTGGAGCTCTCCATGAAAGAGAAATTTTTGGAGGGGAGAATTTATTGATCAGTTTAACCTGTTGCACACAGAAGCAGAACCATTTCCAAGGGTCAGAGAACTGGTGCGTGACTTGGGATTGATCTGTCACTGGAAGTTTGACATGATTCGTACTAATAGGTTCAGTGGGTATGCACCTACCCTCAATTGGCAGGTGCCCCAATGAGAGCTGACTGCAGTTGGTGGCCTTGACAAAACCAGTGTTGATGGTGCCAAAAGTTGTTTGTTAACTATCCATACTTTCCATACTATCCATACTTACAGACTATCCCCACTTTCCTGGGAGCACGTCTCACTGAAGTAAGTGGGGCTCACTTCTGAGTAGATATGCATAGGATTGAGCTGACACTTTATAAAAATGTATTAAAAGTTGGTACAAGTTTGGTAAAAGTTGTATATAGTTAGGCACATTTCACAGACTGTGTCAAACAAGGGGGCATATTCACCCATGCCTGGGCCACTTATAGGGCCAAGCATACAGTCTCCACTGGTTCAAGAATTGGTTAGCACTGTTAAGGGGGTGAGTAGCTGACTGGAGTTGGAAGGTAACTGGGAGGTGTTCGATTCTGGTTGTTGATTGGGTATTTACTCTTTTGATAAAACATTTGGTTATAGTTTTCTTTTTTGGCAGGTTGGCTGGGCATTGCCAGGGAGAATGATCTCAGTCAGGGGACTTCTTTTCCTATGAGGCTATTCTAACCAATAGGTTAGATAGGATGGGGAAGGATGGAAAGGGGCATTTTGGGGTTTGAAGTGGTTGGCTATCTGACCAGCCCTGAAAGGTTTGAGTGGACTGGCCTCTGGCACCAAACTCCCTCTCCAAGCAACCAGGCATTACCCTGGGCTGCTTAAATCTGTGCCGAGATTTAACTGGGCAGATCCATGTAGCACCATTGCCGTGGCTGGGCCATTACTCAGGATAAGGGAACCTTGTGTGATCGATTGATGTTCCTGCTCCCATCTTTCTGTGTGTTCAGACACCATGGTCATAATGCCTGCACAATCCTCCTGAATGCACTGAAGCACTGCATCTGCTTCCATCTGGAAGCACAGCGAGGTAACCAATTTGAACAAAAGGTTAACTCCACAGAAATACCACATGTGTCTACATTCCACATGACATTTAAAATCCTCCAATTAGTGGGCTGTATTAGATAAGCTGTCACAGTCTTTTTGTCATGGGAGCACAAACAGTGGGTCTCTTACAAGGTCTGAGTAGTTCGTTCTTCTCTCATGGCATTTTCAATTCGTTTTGGTTGCAGCCATCAGGCTTAGGGCGCCCTTCATTACTCTCTGTGAAAGTTAGGAAGAATGGTGCTTTCTGTAATCCACTGCAAGTATCTGGGAAAGAATGGGAGATTCATATTGGCACCAGAATTTCAATCCAGAGGAAAGGTTTCATACCATCCAGTATGAAAGCTTGGTTCTAAGGGTTTGCTGGAAGGTATATGGACTACCAGTGAAATTGCTGAATAATCCAATTTTTTAGTCTTTCATTTCTCCTGAGATCAATCAGTGTATTATGGTACCATCATGAACTTTCCATGGTAGAATACCACGTCCTTGTAGAGTTATATGAGTGCTTTTTGATGGTGCCACTTTTGATGGTGCCAATTGGGTACTGCCATTGGTGGTTCATCATCTGTTTCTAGCAGCTGGCATATCCACAATGTGAAAGAGCCCATTGGTGTCAGGTGGTGGTTGATCCTCCCTGCTGTCAACATCAACCAGAAGCTGTTTTATCATCTGCCATCCAAGGGCCTATAGTAGAGCTCTGCTCCATGCAGTGTATTTTACATACATTTAATCTGGGTGCTGTGGGTGTGGGTGTGCGCTGTGGGTGGCGCAAGTGGCTAAGACACTGTGCCTGTTAACCAGCAGGTAGGGTTCGAGACCCGGGTCGGCCCCACAAGACAGGGTGAGCTCCTGTCCTTAGCCCAGCTCTGCGACGCCAGCTGGATCCAATCGTATTGGCTCTGCCTTTCCATTGGACTAATTCAGTGGCGTGGAGAGGGGGGATTTGCTGGTTGGGTAACAGCATATCCTCCATAACTACCCAGGCTTTCATGCTTCGCATGCAGCGTATGCAGTGCCGAGCATGATACCATAGTCTTTCAAGACTGAAGGAGGCCTGCTTTTTTTAAATCTGAGTGCAAATTTGCAATCTATGTTTCAATCATGGTTCAGATGTTTTCATTTGTTTCAGGAGTATTTCCCATTGGATAATGAAGGATATCAGAAGAGATTGTTGTTTACATATGATTATTACAGGTAAGATGAGATTCCTAACTTTATGTAGTACTTTGATGCATACAAAAGATGTTCCAACTTATTTTCTCATTTATCCTCTTGTTCCCTACACCTACTTTGATTCCCCTTCCCTGCAGCCCACTGGTTCAGGTCAACACAAGAAGTATATGCATGATTCATGTGGTGTATTTGTTCACTGTATACATGTGTGATTGACCAGCTTTAGCCGGCAGAAATGGTGTTGTGTCCTGTCCACCACATTACAGTCCTGGCTAAATCATAAAGCTAATTGGGTAACCTTGTGGCAGTTATTATCTCTCAGCCTAAACCCCCCTCACAAGTTGCTGTAATGACCATATATGCCTGCATGCATATCATACGTGCATATATGAGATCATATATGCCTGCATATTGCCCTGAGCTTTTGGACTATCAGTGGACTCAAATATGATAAAGACATCAGCACGATCATTAATATGGCATAATCATCCATGTATTTCAATAACATATTGTCATCATAGAGGCCTGTAATAGTACTTTGCTTTAAGGAAGGCCCTCAGTGCAAAGTCTGTCCTGAATTGTCACTGCCCGGTTGTGATAAGCCAAACACATATGCTGTAGTTTCAGCTCAAACAGCATCACAGCGTGGGACTTGTCTGTTATCAAACAGAAGTGAACTTCATGTCAAAACATATACTGTAACCAGCAAAACTGCCTTCCTGGTAAAGCACTGTATCTTACTTCTTTTTCATCTTTTGTTGTCAAGCAGCTTGGTCTTGACATGTTGATGTCACTTGGCTCTTCAGTGTGATCCTGACATGCAGTGACTTAGCAAATATTGCTTCACTGAGATAAAAAACACACATAATGATAATTGCCTTAATGACCAGTATCAGGTCTGATGAGAAGAGAGGGGGATCAAAGTCCCTGAGATCCATTTGTCCAGAGGGCTTGGGCCAAGACAAACAAATTCCAGGAAAATTTAGAAAGAAGGGCCCAATAATGCATCATGACACAGGCCCAGTGCCAGCACTTTATCAGCCCTTACAATCAATTTTAAGGGGTATTTCACACGATGCTGAGTGTAGTGATTTGGGAATAGTACTTAGTTCTGGAAGATCCATTATTATGACTATTCATACATAATGCTAGATCATTATTATGTTTCCAGATACAGAATGTTTGTACCTCGGCAAAGGTGACTGCATAATTCCAGGTGAATGTTTCATGTACCTTGTATACAGTGTACCTGCCATAAATGCAATGTACAGGAACACTGTTTTGGGAGAAAGAACTGTTGAAATTAGTGGGACATCATTGTAAGTAATGCAAGTTTAGAATTTTGCTGCACTTGCCTTGTAAACATGGAGAGGAGGTTAAATTATTTGTATATGAGTAGAAAATGTAAAGTTTTTTAGTAAATCCAAACTGAGAAAAATATGTCGGTTCATTTCTGCTGCGGGAAGCCTCTAATAATGGCTTTTAGCCTGACTGATTCATGTCTTAAGCTTGTTTAGAAGTGCAAGATCCCATCTTGAGACTTTGCTATTATCGGGCCATTAGACCTGCATCCAAGCACAGCACTGAAGGTTAAAAAGCTATTATAATGTTGTTGTGCACCAGAGAAGGGAGAATAGGCCCACTGCCAGAGCCACTGCAAAGCTGTGGTATTACTGTAAACTTGGAGATGCCAGTAATTTCAGACACAGACCTGTGAAAGATGTGCTTCCAATAAACATAGCATTAGTCTCTTATAGTGAGAAAAGTTATAATAATGTACACATGCAACATGTTAATGTTGCCCCTGAAGACACCTTTGATCAGGCCAAGTGGAGAAAGGTGTGCAAAGAAGCAGACCCTGTTCCTCCATAGGATAATCACCAGGACAAAGAATACAAACCCAAATCCTGTTCCCCCAAGACATATTTCTTTCATACAAAGTGTCACACCTGGCTGTTCTGATTCTTAGTGTGTGTGATTTTTCTTCTTTTAATTGCTAATGATATTTTCAATATCAGATGAAGGATGCCCAGTTTGCTCAAATTGACTTTGATTTCACACCTCTTAATTTTATTTTTTTTGACAAATGGACTGAGATATATCTCAAGTCATTTTTTAACATCTCTGGGCCCCAAACCAGATTTCTTGTGACACTATTTGGCCATACTACTGGGCAACCCGTACAGACATGGAGGTCAAGTGGCGATGTAACTTTAGTCTGACTCCTTGATCCTAAACATGAATGTTGAATTATTTTGTGTTGTTTTCAGCCAAATATAATTTCACATAACTGAGGATCTTGAGTCTTATAGCTCAATCCTATCTAATGCTGGTGCATGTGTGCAACCAAGATCCTCTGAGCCACTTACTGGACTGGCCAAGCCAATCTCCCTTATCCCCTCACCATCCTGAACATCCCACAACCAGCCCTTCACCACCTTTTCTGTTCTGGCATGGGTTGAATTCATTGATGGTGGACATGTGGAACTGGCATCTATTTATGTTGGTGACTCCAATGTGCTTGGCAGAGATATCTCTGCAATACCTCTATGGCCTTTTCAGCAGCAGATTGTAAGATAGGCTATTGTAAAGGCCCCATTGGATTGGATTGGTTTGTTAGAAGCTAATCTACCAGTATGAGAGGCTGCTAGAACAGTGTCCTCATCTCACTACTGCATGCCAAAGAGTTTAATTTCAGATTCATTTTGTTTGGATTCTGTCTCAAGAATTTGCTTCACTTCTTCTTCAGACTCAGGCCACTTAAGAATTTTCTGTTATAAACCATTTCATTCATGAGTCCACTTGCACTATTGCTTGCAGTTTGTCTTGCCAATTAACAGGGCTCAGCTGGTCTATTAAAGCCGGCAATACATAAGTCACATCAGAGATTGGCCATGTGATGGCCATGTGGCCTAGTGGCCATGCCACAAGGGAGACCACCTGTCAAAGCGAACCTCTGAACCCTCAGTTCTACTGGCAGCGTCCATGCTGCAGCGTATGTCATAAAAGCCCCATGGAAGGACATCTTGTGAGGTCCAGTCCATCTCCCAGCAACCTGCTGATGGCACTACAAAAGCAACATAAAGCATATATACAATAAGATCCGATTATTGAAAGCTTCGCTAGCTTCTCAAAGTGGGTTAGCTGAACAGATTGTTTCTTTCCAGTAATTTTGCAGCACATGAAAATGACTCATTTTTGTGTTTCTGCTCATTACATAATTAAGCAATCTGCAGAAAATCACACAGATGCAGATCAGTATTCAATGTTTGGAAACAGTAACAGCAAGCAGGGTATAATTATGTGCATGTTGCACCCCAACCCACTCCCCAGTTAGCTGTTCTCAGTTTCTAATTGTGGAGGGTATAATCCTTTGTTTTGTTGTGCAGAACCTATCCACCATGATTTTCTCCATGAAGTCATGGAGTCTCTGCATAAAAGCTAACTGTGCTTTGCCTTAACTGTTGGCTGATGCTTGGGGTCAGTTTCAACCGACTCTGAACAGAAGAGCATATTGAGATTTACCAGATGCCTCTTCTCCTTACTCTTAGGCTTGCCACATCGTTTATTGGAAAAATGGAGTTGGCTGGTATATCTCTGTCTATTAAAAAGGTGTCAACCCATTCCTTGTATGATAAAAAAAATATGGACAGATTTATGGTTTAAATCTGTATATAAAAAAATTGAAGAGTCACTGATTGACTGACTGACTGACAGGCTGCAATCCTAACCCCCAAGTCAAGCCAGCATGAGTTCTCGCACAAGTCTTGTGTCGGCTTGGGGGTGTCATAGAAGTGCTTTAATGCACTTCTGCGCCTTGGGGGCAGAGGGTTACAACAGTGCACAGACATGTGCTGGCTTCCCCACACCACCACAAGAACAGAGAGTGGAAGAGTTGTGCTGGCCTAAATAGGTGAGAATTGACTCATCAATGCACCACCAAAGCTGTAGAACCTAAAAGTGTGAAATTTGGGAAGGGTATTCCTTCCATGACGTAGGCACCCAATAAGAACTGATTTTTGGAAATTCTAACCATAAGGGACTGAAAAGAGGTGCAACATGTTTTTGTCCCTATGCTTAATGTAACAGACTTACCCATTCTCTGACTCCTCAACCCCTGGAAACAGAAGCATGAAATTTGGGAATATTCCTTCTGTGATCAAAGGACCCACTAAGAAGCAATCTGGTGCCTGACTGTGTGTGAGGATGTCCAGTGGAGTCAGGTGGTGGCCAGTGTTCCATCGTGGTGCCCAGTGTGGTCCATTGCCCACCAATGCCCAGTGCCTGGTCCCCATTAGGTATGCCCACTGCCCAGTGGTGTCAGCTGTTGCCCAGTGGTACTCACTGCTGTCCAGTGATACCCAGTGGTGCAAGGGGCTGGTACAAGTGGTGGTGCCCATTACCTGTTGCTGCCCAGTGGTGCCTGGGGCCCAATAGGGATGCACATTTCACTGTGGTACCTAGTGCCTGTTGGTGCCCAGTGCTCAGCAGGGATGTCCAATGCCCAGCGGTATCTTGTGCCTGGTGATGCCCAGTGATGCCTGGTGGTGCCTGGCATCTCATGCCTGGTGCCTGGTGGGGATGATTGATGTCCTATGGTGCCTGGTGATGCCTGCTGCTGCCTGGATGTTGCCCACTGTCTGGTGGTGCCAAGTGGTGCCCACTGCCTGCTGGTGCCTGGTAGTGCCTGGTGGTGTCTGGTGCCCAGTAGGAATGTCCAGTGCTCAGTGGTACCCAGGGTTGCCACTGTCCGTTGGTGCCCAGTGTCTGTAGTGATGCTCCATGTGGTTCCCCAGTGTCTGGTGGGGATGCCTGGTGTCCAGTGGTATCCATTGGTACCTGCTTCTCTCACCCACTACTGCCCATCTGAGGCCCAATGTCCAGGGCCAGTGACAGGCACCAGTGTCCAGTGTTGCCCAGCTAGGCCTGCTGGTGTCCACAAATATTCTTTTGATTTTATTCCTGCAACAGTGGGTATATTCAGCTAGTCTGTTATATTTCCAGCCAATTATATTTAATCAGATTGGCAGTTTTTCAATCAGCTTAGCCTATAACACAAATGTGATGTGCAGACATTAGCAGGTGATGATGACATATATCTCATGCCCATAAAACTTCATTTACTGGTTGTTCACCTGATCACAAGATCAGGTGGACAGTTTATGATATCAGGTGGACATCTGGCAATCACAGTTGGCATAACTATGAAGTTGTGACCAAGCACTTGGATTCTAACTGGAAATTAGGAATATGGGCTCCCATCTTTTTTCTAGCACTGGTCTTAAGTTTATAAGAGTATCTAGGCTGACCCAAAGAAATGCAGAAGGTGACACTTTTTTGTGCAGTTTTGATATGTATTGGAGAATTTGGGCCAGTAGTGGTTTCACCAACTCTGTGCATTACCTAGTGTAACCTACAAAATCCCCACATTCCCCTACTGATGCCACTGGAAGGCAAGTAGAGCCTACAAAACAAGAAAAAAGGAGAAGTATCAACTCTGATTTGGAGTTGATCAAATTGCAGATTCTTGATTTAAAAAAAAAAGTTGCACATATTTCTGTGATCTTAATCGAAACTCACTACCTCCAAACATCCAAGTTACTTTCATGTAGTCTCACCAATTTATTTCCTTTTGTTTCTGTAATTGTGCTGCAGCGACCTGTTTAATCTTGCATGTGACACAGGCTGGGCTGACCTGAGGCTCAGCCTGTGTCACATGCAAGATTAAACAGGTCGCTGCAGCACAGTTACAGAACAGTGGCCATTTCTATATGCTTCACTTCAGGAGATGCTTGGCAGTCAAAAGAAAAGGGAAAACAACCCAGCCACACAGGCCGATTTAAGTGTGTGTGTGTGTGAGTGAGTGAGTGAATGAATGAATGAATAAATAAATAATATAAATAAATAATATAAATAATATAAAAACAGGCTTCCATCTGGCCTGTTTCAAACTCATCTGATCTTTTGGATTTTCTGGAGGGAGTGTTTTTTGTTCTGCACTGGACCCAAACTTTATTATCTCCACCCGCACAGGCAGGATTGATTTTGTCTATAATTAAATGAATTGATGTGTGCAAAGAATGAGAGGCCCACACTAAAAACAATACCAGGTAATGAACACCTTGCGCATGTAATTTCTCTGTTATGGCTCCATTTGCAATAAATGTCTAATAGATGTTTAGACAAAATCTACCTCCTTTCTTCCAGCCCTATTTCACTCATGTGCTTTCTGACTTTGCTGATATAGGTGGGCTGTAATTATTTTGCATGGACAAAGGTATGTCAACATAGGGAAGGGTCCCAGGGCCTGACTGAACAATTGGTTTGCATTGAGAAGGTTGTAGGTTCGATCTTTCAAGTTTTGCTGGGAAAGCTCTTTCTAAAACCTTAGTCAGGAGCTGCCTGTAAACCACTGATCTCCAACCTTTAGGAACCTATGGACCACTAAGGTAGAAATTGGAATAACTGTGAACCGTTTGCAACCCCATCTTCTTTTTCTTCACTTCCTCTTTTAATACATTGGGTATCAAAGGAATGCAACATTTCCCCCATTTATAAAAATATAGTTACATTTATAATAATTAAAGGTTGAACCTTGTTATACACAGACTTTATATACACTATTTGACTCAACACAAATGGCCACAGCAATTAAAAACTGCTTTTCTACTGTTGTATAGAGGCAGTCATGCATGCAATCATTCCATTTTTTAGTCCCAGAATCAAAGCCCTGCAGATATTGAGGCAATACCTTATTCCATTAGGCACAATAGAGGAGCAAGATACCTGGAAGAGGGTCTTTAAACCTAATGTTTTTGGGCCATAACTTTTGATAGGAAGGAGATATATCAAAACCAATTTTTGCATTGGATTCTGCTCTTCAAAACAAATCCAATGACATATGACATGATGGGGTACTGCACACCATTACAAAGTTCCAAAATGAAGCCAAAACAGAGGACAATGAAGCCCTTTTGGAGGACACTCGGTCTGGAGGCTAAAAAAGAAGACAAATCTGGAAAAATCTGGTCACACAGTCACCCTGCATCAGAGGTTACTAAAGGTTATTTAAAGTGCTTTTGTAAATCAAGCATCTGTTGTTAGGGAGCAAGCAATATATTTTTCAAAACTCATTTTAAAAAATATTGTTGTAAAGATGACGAGATGAAATATGTGGACAGAAATTATTGATTGACATCATACAATTTGTAGTAATTGACAATGATTTCTTTTAAAAAGCAGTTTCATAACAGCATAATGAGTTTGTCAGGTCCATGTATTTTAAGTAGAGATGGGCAGCATCATATTGGGCTAAGTCCTTCCAAGCTTTTTTTGGCAAATTCTCCAGAGGACTTTATATAATAATTTTAAATGAAAAACCTAGTCCCAAAAAGCATTAAAGCTGCTTTCTTTGGTTACCTTCCAGGCTCACACATGTAGTGTGTGGGATCAGTGGGGATCTATCAGTCAGCTTTGACAGTATAAGTAGCCATGGCATGTTATACTGGTTTTTTTAGGGCATCCTGGTTTTTTTAGGGCAACTCTGTCTTCTCATTTCTTGGAGCTCAACATGTGAAAGTGACCCAGAGTGACTCTGATTACAATGCTGACAAATTAGTTGATGCATTTGAGTTTCTTTACCAGACACTGCACCATCTTACTGGTGTACAGTGACACATTGGCATGATGGAGAACAGAGTCCTGTAGGTCTCTCTCTGATCAGATTCTGGGATTTGGCAAGAAAATCCATGCATGCCAACTTCTCTTTTGGGATGGCAGTCGAGTGAGCCACATTGTGTGTCAACCCCTTGACAGCCCATTTCCATTTCTGCATACTAGCAAAATGTTTGTAAATAGTTACTATATAATTTCAGATTTTTTTGTTTTCAACCACTGTATTATATCTGTATCTATAATTATATATCTATATTATATCTGTATCTATATCTGTTTATACATGGAGCAATGAACAGAAACTAGCAAACAGTAGAACTCTTGCAGTCAACTAGTCTGTTTTCCTTCCTGCCTTGTCAACCCCACAAGGCATCCTAATACAGACTTCCTTTTTTCTGCCATTATTCAGTTTTTAGTACCCATAAAGGTTGTAGCAACTTCCCCTGGGTTACACTTGGGAACCACAGTTGTACAACTCCTGAGCCCATGCTCAAGCATGTATTCTCAGAAATGTCCCATTATAATCAATTGAGTTTACGCCTAGGAAAACACAGAATCATAGAATCCTAGAGCTGGAAGGGACCTAGTAGGTCATCTAGTCCAACCCCCTGCCTGCAGCAGGAAACCCTCCTAGACCATCCCCGACAGGTGCTCATCGAGCCTCTGCTTGCAGATCTCCAGTGAGGGAGCATCCACCACTTCCCTTGGTAACATGGTTAGCATTGCATTCAATGTAACTTTTATATTTTCTAAATTCAATATTTGAAAGAAACCACAAGATATAGACTGATTCCTGGTTCTTAAAATTCATATACCGGAAATATTTATTTATGAGTAGGTGCAGAAAAGGGTTGGACACATGCTCAAAAGGTTGGAAAATCTACCCTGCAAGGAAATCCTTAAGCACTTCGGTTTTTATGGTAGAAAAAGACATTCTAAAGATTTTTGAATTTACACAAGATCAGGGGTGGGCCCGGCCTGGCCCAACAACCGGTTCCCTGGAAGTCAGGCTGGGTCAGGGGGCGGGGCTGAGGAGGGCACACCACCCACCCCAGCGCGCTGTGCATGTGGGTGAGTGGGGTGAGGGGCGGGGCTAGGGGCGGGCCCCAACCCGGGCGCACTGCGGCTGCGTCAAGGTTGACGCAGGTGTAGTCGCGTCCTGACGCGCCTGCGTCAACCGTCTTCAGGACGCGACTGCAGCTGCGTCATGGTTGACGCAGCCGCAGGGATGGGCTCCCCCAGGTGGCGAATCGGTCCGCCTGGGTTTTTGGCCACCCGTAGCTACCGGTACGGTAGTGGGCGGCCAAAATTAGGAATCGGTTCGGGCGATCTGGCCTGAACCGGCCTGGGCCCATCACTGCACATGATATTCAGAAGATAGCTAGACCACTGTTTCTCTTTTTACTACAACTGAATCTATACCACCTAATGGCAGGAGAGTCAGAACATTGGGAACAATGTGTAAGGAATTTTTGAAATTCACTGATGCAAGATCTGTATTAGCTGCCTAGCTTAAATGATTTTGTAAAGATGATTAGACAAATTCAGGAGGTCTATCAACAGTTATTAGCCAAGATGGTGAAAAGGATTTTCTGTGTTCAGTGACACAGATCCTCACTCCAAAGGCTCATGCTTAGAGAAGGTGTGCTGAAAAATGTTTGCAAAGTTGTTTTGAAAATCAACAACTAGTTCAGGTTCAGCGAAGCTCGTCTCCTAAGGAACATCTTTCTTTGACTTATCTATGACCTTATTTAGAACGTCAGACATGAGCATACAAACATTAATTGAATGGGAACATCTTGGAATGTTTTTCATGGCCCCATATTATGTTGAACTTCCCCTTTAGGAGGAAGCAAAGGGAGGTTGGCAGCCCAGGTTCTCCAGCAAACTGGTACCAGCACTGTAGACTCTGATCACCATAGGAATGTGCATATTTTATTTGACTAGTTTATTTTTTGAAAGGGAAGAGGACTGAAACACGGCTTTCCCATGGCCATTAGGTGTGGAGTGGCACTGACAATGAAAAGAGATTTGCCAAATTATCTCCCAAAGTTAAAATCTGTTTAGGTACATCGCAAGACAGGAGATCCTGCAGAAAATGTGCCTGAACCAGAGCTAAAAATCATCTC